>JABJVR010004194.1:0-14090 GCA_025773905.1 Chitala chitala
GAATGGCTATAACAGCCTTCAATCTTCTAGGAAGACTTTCCTCAAGATTTTGGATTGTGTCTGTGGGAATTTGTGCAATTCAGCCTAAAGAAAAAGTGTGGTTGGGCACAGATGTTGTTTCAGAAGACCTGGTTCAAAACCCAGTTCATGTGGCTGGACTGTTAAGTTTACAGCTGACTGGGACAGCTTTAGGATGTTACGTGTTGCTAAGGTGACACCCTATGCCAGTGCCATGGTGAGATTCACTGATCTCTTCAGAGTGACCCAGTCTAATGGCAGTGTTTGTTATTGGAGACCACATGGCTATGGGCTTGATGTTGTGCACCGGTTAATATCAGGTACAGCTGACACAACTGAAGTCAACGATTTCCACAGGTGTCCAAATTCATTTGGCCATATAGTGTATATTGTTTCTTTCTTATTCTGTTTTTATGATTACATTTCTTTTTCTATTGGAGACAAACTCAGGGCATGGGTGACCGGCTGACTTCTAACTTTGCCACGCTTGTCGCAGCAACACTGACAATGTTGTGGTCCAGGTGCTATGTGGTGCTGTTGTCTGCAGTCCAAACATGGTTATATAGCTTTCTGCCTCTCTTTGTCTCTGGTTCATTTTGGTAATTCCTGAACCAGTGCATTTTTTCCCCAAAGTTTTATTCAGCAGATCATTATAAAAAATCCATATATCGTATTTACATCAGGGCTCCACTGTGAAAGCAGCCATATGATCATATATATATATATATATATATATATATATATATACATATACACACACACACACACACACACACACACACACACGTATAGGTTTTGTTTAGGTAAAAAGAAACCAATAAAATGACGTGTCTCTTCTGCCACTGTTTTGTGTTTCTTTTGTTCTGGCCAGTTCATAAATGCTGTTGGTCCACAAGCAGTGCATTGTTACACATTGCAGTGTCTAACAAAAGCCCCAGCTCTGATGGCCTGTATTTTAAATCACACCATGTAGTGGCAGCAACAGCCTGGTACTGCTCTACTGGATGTTTAAACTTGTGAATGTATTTTTACCTTTCTAGTTTCCAGCAATGAGATCTCCAGCACAATATCCTATGTCTTATGGATGAAATTTGTCACATTTCATATAGAACTATGATTTCATTCACAACTGTAAAATGGCAGAGTCTTTAAATAACTATATTTCCATCCATCCATCCATCCATCCATCATCTACTGCTTATACGGTAGATGATGGATGCAGCAGTCTAAGCAGAGATGCCCAGATTTCCCTCTCCTCAGACACTTCCTCCAGCTCTTCCAGGGGAACACCGAGGCATTCCCAGGGAGACGTACTTCCTCCAACATGTCCTGGGTCTTCCAGAACAGATGCCCGAGCCACCTCAACTGGTTCCTCTTGATGTGGAGGAGCAACGGCTCTGCTCTGAGCTCCTCCCTGGTGACCGAGCTCCTTACCCTATCTCTAAGAGTACGCCCGGCCACCCTGCGAAGGAAACTCATTTCGGCCGCTTGTATCCAAGGCCTCGTTATTTCGGTTACGAAAAGCTCATGACCATAGGTGAGAGTAGGAACGTAGATTGACCGGTAAACCGAGAGCTTTGCCTTTCGGCTCAGCTCCTTCTTCACCACAACAGACCTGTACATCGACCGCATTGCTGCTGCCGCTACACTGATCCGTCCGACAATCTCACGCTCCATCCTTCCCTCACTCGTGAACAAGACCCCAAAATACTTAAATTCCTCCACTTGAGGCAGAATCTCTCCTCCAACCTGCCGATGGGCTCACCGAAAGAATGACACGCTCACCTTCCTGTAGGCCCACCACCCGCAGGAAGGAGCATAAGGCGCTGGTGCATTGTTGATTGGATGGCAGTCCTAGGCGGAGGCCTCAACGACCCAATCCCTGGACGACGAATCTGGCTATCGGGGCATGAAATGTTACCTAAATAACTATATTTGATTTGATTTGCTTTTTCACGCACGACATTGGACAAGATGTAATTTTGTAGCGCTGATCCATATACTTTGAATAAACATTTTGCTTTCTCAGTTTATGAATGTCTGTGTGTCTTTGGGAGCTTAATGTGCCGCCTGGCTGGATGTTCTGAGGAGCTGACCTTCCGTGCTGCGTCTTACAGGTGTGCCGTTTCATCCTGTATACCTGTAGAAGCTCACCACCCAATGTTTTGTGTACAGTGCCATGTAACCAGCTTCATATGCTGTAAGGTAGCCTTGTGATGTTGTGTTGCTCTCAGTGCACGGTCTAAGCATGTCTGGGTTTTCCCAGAGCCCAGTGAGTGATAATCTTGTAGTGAAACTGGTCATGAGGTGACTCCAGTACGCCAATACTGGCCTCAGTTCTCCATTACAGCCTGCAATTGTACCATGGGATGATTGGGAATAACTAACCTCGAGACTAAAACGAAATAAATTATTCTCATATGTACTTAGAGGCTAGCTTTGGAGGCCTAAGTGAATAATTTTTATTTTTATTTATTTTATTTTAATTTTTTTACACTATTCACAAAGGTCAATATTTATCGTTTATTCATACTGTATAGTATAGATCTTAACATTATTGTATAGAGTATTGAAGACCGATCTATTCCATTTCTGAATTCATTACTTATATAACACTGCAATTATTTAAAACTAATTATTATGTTATTCGATTTATTTTATCGTGAGATTGCTTCCTGTGTGTAGCTGACACGTATATTTCTAATCGTTGTCTCATCTTATGTCTTTATGTATTTAACGTATGTTTAAAAATTTGGCGAAATGTCTTCCGATGTGAAATGTTTACGCTGTCATAAAACGCTCGTATCATACAATGTTACAAGTATCAGTCTGTGATAAGTAGAAAATTAGTCAATTAGTAAATGCTATACAGTTAACCATAAAAATGAGTTTGTTGTGGTTGTGCTTGCATTAGATCACCACTAAGGGGCACCCTTGGTTTCAATGTAATGAACGGGCCAGCTCTCTAGGCTTTATATAACGCCAAGGAAATGCTATTACATTTAGTGATTCTTTTCAAAGAGCACATATTAGACGTGGTAATATGTGGAAAGTTTGTTTAGCTGGTCACAACTGTAGTTAAGGTGACTATAAAAAGCATTCACTTTTCCCTAAATTGTAGTTAAATGCATCTTCTCCTGTTAAAGGCTTATTGGCACCCTGTGCTGCATAATCAGGTAAAAGGCAGTTTCAAAACTGCTGGTGACATTAGGATTGCCAGATACCTGCATATCCAAAGGAGGACACTGAAGGTCAAAAAGGAGGACAAATGCTTACAAAGGAGGAGAAAAAGACCACAAACAAACAAATTTTATATATATATATATATATATATATATATATATATATTCGTATAACAGAGAACACAAAAATGGCACAGTGTCACGTTTATTAAAACAGGGTCATACTAATTAATGCACTGAACACGCACTGTGAAGTTGAACGGCTTGAGCATCAAATTTGCTCTTTACAATTAAAACATACAGATGATAACAATTGCAGCTAACAACATGGCCAAATCAGTGATAGATGAAAGCGAGAAAGCCAGACATTTTCATATTTTAGGCCAATGCCTGCCGGACAGAGGACACAACTTCAAAAAGGAGGACATGTCCTCTATTTGCTGGACGTCTGGTAATCCTAGGTGACATATATCTTCCACCCTGTAAATCACCTATAGCCTATATTTTAATTGCTTTAATTACTTGGCTGTCCTGTTATTGTTTGCGCTGAGGGTTTAAGGACTACGTTAGATGCAAAACCTGTCTTGAAAGTGACTCAGGGAAATCCCCCTAACATAATTTATAAGAAATACACCAAATATCACAATGGGAACATGCCCAAGTTTATCACTAATTCTTCTTAAACATTTTAAAGGTAGAGTAAGTCAAGCACCTCCTTAGCCAAAAAATACCTGATGCTACTGCATTCTCAACAGATCAACCTGGACTGCCACACACAAGCCAGGTTTTTAAAAAGAGTCATGCAAGTGTGGCAGTGAATAACCTTCTGTGTGGATATGAATACACTATCCACCACACATTCTGACAGGAGACGAGAATAATATTTATATCTATCCTTCTTCTGTGTGTGTATACATAACCAAGCACAGGAAGACACTATATGCATACCTGCTGCAGTTTAATTTTTGTCCAGAAAATTCTGAAAAATCTGAATGTATGAAATTAGCAATGCAATTTGCTGTTGTATTTGTTGTGAGTAGAGTGGTGTTATCTTTGTGTGATGGCTGGTATTTCTGTACTGTTGTAGTCAATAAAACATAATTTCCAGCTGAAAGAAGAAACTCCCTGGACCTGCAGGTTACCCACAGAGACAAGCAGGTAACTTGGGCTGTGTTGTTCTTCTTCTCCTGTCAGCGATGTTCATTTGTGCTATTCTTTTTTGTGCGTATCCAACAAGTTGATCATCCTTAGCATTCACTCTTAGCTGTGTTAGAGGTCTGATATTGAAAAAAAAAGACAAGGAAAATATCAATGATGTTCAGCTTTGAAAAAATTATTCAGAATCAACAGTGTAATGTGTCAAAGACACCCCCCTGCATCTGTCATTTCTGCCCTTTCTCTCTCTGAGAATAGAGACATGTTTTCATCACAGGTTTCTGTCGCTATGGCGACTCCCACTGGATTCACTTGTGAGGCATGCTTTCTACTCTGCAGCAGCAATATTGAAAGCCAAGCCAGCTTTATGATCACTCGTGTTTAACCATCTGTATTAGTAACCCCAATGTGTGACATGAAACATATTTTTTCTCCTCTCTGTTGAAGACAGTTGAGTGTGTAACTTAAAGGTACCTACAAAGTAGGCTTACAAATGGGGAGAAAGGCAACTTAGTTTATTATTGTACACATAGATGGTGTTTAATCAATAAGGAATTACACTAGTGTCTTGACAGAGTAGTTTTGTATCCATACAATAATTGATATGTAAGTTGGTGCTGATAGTTGTTACACCATTTTTTCATGTCACATAAATGTGGCCTGAATTTAGAGGCACACTGAGGAAAAAAAAAACGTATGTAGAGGCTAGCATATGGACTGTGGATGGGGAGGGGGCGGGCCAAATGAACATGTTGTGTGATCTCAGCTCTGAAAACGATAGAGGCCACTGGGAATATTGGCCCCAGGGAGCTAATTTCTTCTTGCAGCACCTTATCTGAGATAGCAGTATGTATGATCAAGATTTTCACTGGTGAGGCTGTGCAGTAGTTGTGATTTCCTTGATCCACTCCCTTTAAGCTGTTAACAGCAGGATGGCTTGTTGGCCGACCAATATCCTGTTCTGTGCAGTACAGACACTCCCCCAGCGCTTTGCTTATTTATAATCCTATGTATATCCAAATGTACAGTGATGTATTTTTTTGTTATTCTGGGCACGATGCTTGCCAGCTCCACAAATTTAGTGCCCATGACTGAATCTTTAACACATTCAACATAATAACCAGCAACTTAATTAAATTCACTTGAACACTTTGATCAGTTTCTGGATTTATTTTGTTTCCCAGCCTAACTCTGTGCAAATACTCTGTAGAAGTTCATCATTTCATATGTTCAAGTAGTCAGAACGTAACCATATCTCTATTTAAAAGCAGGTAAAAGTGCATTAGAAGTGTAATAATTTCTAAAGAGCATGTGAATAATTTCTGTTCAGCTTCACTGACTATTTATGAGAGTCACATGTGTAATTGCCCAGAGTCATGGATGGCCAGTAGTGTTTTGTTTGTAAGACAAGGCATGCTGCTACAGGTACAGAGATATACTGATTTCTGCCTGAATCTCCCTCTTGGCTCTGCAGCTCTCATTTTATTCCATTTCACCAAAGGCTGTGCTGGAATATGAGTCTGAACACCCCTGTTCTGGGTGTGGTACAGCCCATTGGAAGGAGGAGGAGGAAGATCAGCAGAGCTCCTCTGGAGGCCTGGAATCAGGTGCAGTGTGAATCCGCTTGAATCATGCTGGCCTAGTTTGGAATTTCTGTACTAAAAAACATCAGAACGAGCTGGAAAACATACACAAGCATACTAGACAGCTGTAGATTATAGATGTTATTTGTATGACTAGCAGATGCTTTTGGCAAATTTTGTTATGCAGTTCCACATTCACGGTTTCACTGTTTATGACTGTATATTTTCCTGGGCGAACTTCAGCACATGACTAAAGGGTACAACAGCAATATGCTTTTGTGCTAGAACCTCCTGGCACTCTTGATATTATCGCTAGATTTTTAACTCTTTCAGCACAATAAGCCTATCTATTTCACCTGAACTCATCCCTCTTCATTTTTCCAGTGCCCTTTCACTGATCTCCAGTTCTAGGCTATAAATAATCTCACTAAAATGTACAGTATTTATTATTTCCACGTGTGTATTTTAAATGTGTAACACTGATAGCCTTATTTAATGCATTCAGTATTGCTCAGCCGCAACTGGCTAGTATGTGCTACAAGCACCAAACTGTCTATGTCCTTATGCTTTATCCTAACTTGAAGTAGGACAGATTACACTTCTTTCTAGTTGTTTTAATATTGACCTAAAGAGACAGTAAGGAACATTGGGGCGTTGCTATGATTTACAATTTTTTCTTCAAGATGTTTGGTTTGCTATTTCACGTTGTCTCAATTTTTCTTTAATGCTTTATAGTGAGGTAGACAACAAAAGGAATAACATTTTACGTTGTTGCAAGAATTGTTATTGATTTATAGGGACGTTACAGCACTGCGTGCTCTTGTAGCTATTGCAAACCCTTTGTTCCAGTTCACTATACAGACCCATTACTAAGAATTATGTCACTTTTTAAACCATCTTGTATTCTTCTAATTGCGGATCTGCTTATACTTCGTAAGTTACCCTCTTATACACTCACACATACAAACCATAGTTCAAATTGATTTAATTGCCCAGACCACATTTTCTCCCGAGAGCACGTGGCTGGATGTGATGATTCAACCGTATTTTAGCTCGAGTCCGGACTAGAAGGGTGCGAGTTATAAACAGCGGCTGAAGTCGGCTATCCACATACATAAAAGCGTATTAGGGTCCTTAACACAGAAAAAAATGTAATTAAGGAGTATGGACGTCGACAAAGAAAAATGTTCTCAAAACGCAAGAAACGTACTCACACTCTGTCTGACCGACAAGGGAATAAAGGAGACAGGAAGTGCTTGGCTCATTCTGTGTAATTATAACTAACAAGCGAGCTGGACTGCCCGTTCATTAGACGGTGTTACTGTGAACATGGGTTGAGTCTGAGCGTTTGGCTTTCTTTCTCAAAAAGTTAATTTGCTGGTTGGGTGAGTCCGGCAAAGTACCGTAAAGGTCTGGCTTTAGTCACTTTCTTCAGGTCTGGAAGCAGCCCAGGTCTGTTGGTCTCCATGGTGACTAGTCCCCTCCGCTAAGGATTTGCAGGCTTTCAGTGGGTGGGTGCACGCTGGGTGCATCCCTTCCTAAGACTGTATCAACGTTGGTTACATGTAACCTGTTATCTTAAACTTAAGTATTATCTTTTTTTCCTCTGTGTTTTCTGGCGGCGTTTTTTCCCCCGTTTTTTGTGAAACACGAGTATTTATAAAAGTTTCCACAAATATGCGAAACAAATGGACACAACCACAAGGTCCCTTGCATTTCCCACGTTTTTTCCTTTCTTTTTTGCTGCTAAAAACATAGTTGTAAATAGGAAAAAACATTGATATAAATCTATTAGTATTCAAAGAGGTCTGGGATATTTTTAAAATTTGGATCCTTGCGCAATTAAGCAGCAAATTTCCACGTGTTTTATTTTAAAATGTATTATTTGCAATACGCAGAGAAATTGCGATATGTAATATATAATGCACGTTTGGAGGTCTTACATTTGGTTGTAGGTAGCGGGATAGAAGTGGGGAAAACGTGCGCCCCCATATGTCACGCGTGAAGGCTGGGTGAATACTTCTTTTTTAATGCGTACGGGGGGCTTGTGGCTGAGGAGAGAGAGAAAGAGCGCGGGCGGAGCAGCACATCTCCGACAGTAGCATCAGCGCATCACAGGTCTTCCAACAGCCAGTCTGCACAGCGGCCAATCCGCGCAAAGCAAACGTTTAATTGAAGATTTGTGCTGGTATTAATCATCGTAACCTCCGATAAACTCAAAGCACGGACTGTTCCTGTTCAAGAAGAACTCGTAGAATAAGGCTGCGTTTACTAAACCCTTTTTGTTAATGGAAAATGGCGATCTCTACACAATCCTGCAGCACCTTCTGCTTGGTGTTATTCCAGATTGTCTTTATTCTTAGTGTCACCTCGCCGAGAGCAGACAGCCTCAGCTTCCCTCAACAATATACGTGAGTACGGCGCTAGGGAAAAACACCGTAAACCTCAAAACTCGAAAGAGCCCTGCGGCGTGGGACAGGTGTCTGCACCGTTTATTTGGACAGGGCTTTCTTTTAGGTTGTGACCTTAGTTGCTACTAAAACTATGACAGACTCATCTGTCATGAGACATTAAAGATATGTGCGCACATCTGGCGATTTGAAAATAGGTATTCCGAGAATTTCCAGTGGTTTAAACAAATGCGCAGTCTTCTTGCGTTTCTGGTAAATTTCGAATTACTACGACATAGGTTTTAAAATTTAATTTTTTCCCTGACACATATCTGCGTATTTATTTATGCAAAAAAAACTTGCCTTACTGCAGTTGGTTAGTTCATCTCGGGCTGTTGAACTCTAAAGGAAACTACAGATATTTTCAGTTAACACGGTTGCAACTGCAGTGCCTATATACCATATTCGGCAGTATAGGATGTGTTTGCAAAGATGCAACGAATTAGGATTATAATATAACGACAAAACATAAGAGAATGCACAAGACACGCCTGTGGGGTTTTGGGTATGTTATAGAACAGCATTTTTGTGTTGTGTTTTGAAAACGTGCGTGCACAGTCTATAATTTTCCGTGGAACGCCGACATTCGAATGTTTGCATTATGTTACCTGCTGTGGCCGAAATTGGTACTACTGTATAATTGTCAAACCAAAAGATAATTATAACGTTTTTGTGTATAATTCATTCATTGTTTTAGTACTTTCTGAAGTTGTGTGGCATTTTGTGCATATAACCTGCTGTTCAGTATTATGTATGTTTTTACCTTTCAGTTTGCAGTGTTGTCCCATAGAAACTATTGCACCATTAAGTGCTTATGTTCTGCTATTCATAGAACAAATACTGTATAGCTACCCTGGGACAAGCAGTCATTTTCATGTCAGGAAAATATACTTGAATACAAATTCATTGGGCTAAAGTCCTGGGATAAGGAACAGGTGGTTTTGTATAATTCCATTGGTCTCTTGTGATATCTCAAGGGTGTCACAAATGGGAACTTGTCTGACCTCATCTGTGGTCTTATGGATACCCTATTCGATGTGGTATAGGTTGAATAACAGTCGAAATGGAAGGTGGGCTTGTCCTCTCTTAATCCATCTGACATTTTTTTATTTAAGGCAGACAAAACCCAAGGTCTTCTTGCTTGATTTAGGCTTGCATTTTCAGAGTGAAAATCTGTTCCAAAAATCCTTGCCTGATTAGGGCTCATTGAGCAGAGAGCCTTGTAAACAGACTTTTTCCCTTTGTATTTCTCTAACTAACCCTACTACATCTTGTTTGCATTCACACACTGTCGCAGGTGTACATGTTACACTTCATACCTTCGCTGTGGATATTTTACATATGCGTCTCCAGCACTCTGAAAATATATTTCACATTTGGCCTGCTTCTTCAGAAAATGAATAAACACTTTTAGGTGCAGTATACTGGAGACTGTTGAATCTGCAACATTCAGATTCAAGTATTCCAGCCTTTCCCAGCTCTTGTGACACGACCTTTAACATTGCACAGACCTTGCCTTGGGTTTTGATAAGGTTACTGTGAATCATAAAGCAATATATCAGTCAATTAACCTGTTAGCAAGTCTTTCAGTCCTTGGATAAGCAGTCCAAGGAGAAAAATCGGAAGAGCAAATACTCACAGGTTCAAGGTGAAAAACAAAAGGTGAAAAACCACACAGAGCTTAGCCACCTGCAACACATATAGGTGACCTCTGTTCGGGCATCTGGCAGAATGGGTCCCATGACATTACTGGCATGTCATAAAAGCATTACAGGCGGAACATAATGGAAGCGGAAAGTGCTTATGTTGTCAGAGTCTGTCAGTAGTGCTTTGCCAGTTATTAACACTGACAAATTTGATATTCATCTAATTAGTAATGTCTATAGAGAATAGTCATTGCTGGGAGTTTCCTGGAGTGTCTTGAACAGGCGCATACCCTGCCTTAACGTATCTTAGCTAGTGTTCGGTTGAGGAAACTGACATTCTCTTCATTGGCTGCCAGTCCAGTCTAGAGTTAAATTCAAACTTATGTTATTTGTCTTTAAGGACCTCAATACCCTGGACCTCACTTGCGCTTGTGTACGAGGTCAGCAAGGTAATTCTGGCCACACTCTCAGGACATCTGAGCAATGTTTGTTGGAAGTTCTGAGGTCAGGATACAAGTCCTGGGGTCACCTTACGTTTGCTGTGGCCGCATCCAAACTATGGAACTCCTTACCCATCGATCTTTGTACTGTAAATGTGTTTTCTGTCTTTAAAGATAGACTGAATTTATTCACTCAGGCTACCGGTTCTTAATGGAGGGTCTCGACAGTGTTTTTCTTTACCGTAACTCTAAAATCTGTTATGCCAACTTGTGTGTTATGTTGTATTATTAGTTAAATTTTTTGTTCAGCACGTGGGTTAAATTCTATAGTTGCTGTTACGTACTATAAAAATAAAGGTTGATTTGAATTGATTTTAAAGGACAGTAAAAAGTGAAGGTAGCCAGTTTACTTACTTATCTGTATTTCTAACACAAGGCACATTCAAGTCCAGAAGCTTCTTAATCTTAAAATTTTTAGATTGTAGTTCATGTAAAAATGTGATATTTACAATATATAGCATATTGGTGTCAGAGAAGCATAAAGTCATGTTGCAGGAGCCATTTGACCCATTAGAAAAGTTTCACCTGAGCATTTATTTATCCCCTCTCATTCTTTTAAAATTTCAACTTTCAGATTTATGCTCAGTTTTGAAGTATGAGTTATAAAAGCATTATTCTCTAAATTGGGATGAGGCAATAAATGTTCTAAAGTGTTTTTTATCTTCTCCATCCTTTCTTCCACTGGCCATGGTCAAAGTTGCCTTGAAAGCTTTAAGAACAGTGGTGTAAAAGTGGAATGTAAATGGACCATGCTTAAAATGCAAATAGAACATGTTCAGAGTGTAAATGGGACATGTGTGAAGTGTGCTGAGTGAGTCACCTCGTCCTGCCAGTCCCAGTGTGCATTTCTCACAGTCACTCTGTTGGTCACGCCTCCCTTGTGCTTTTTTGTTTTGGCTTGTTCTCTGGAGGCTCTCTCCAATGCTGTCCTTTTACTATTAACGCTATTTTTAAAAACCCGTGTCAAGTTACATTGAGAGAGGTTAAGCAGATTCCGTATATTGATTTCCTGTTTTTAGAGGCAATGTATCATTGTATGTGTGTTTGAAAATGTCCAGTCCTTCTATTGAGTTATTTTATTTGCATGTCTTAAAATTGTTTGTATGCTATTGACTATTGTATTTTAATCATTATTATTGTAAATTAAAATTTCATTGTTTAAAATAGAAGATGAATACCCAGTAGCGAATTCACTCTGGAGAGATCTTTCTGACTGGTACGAAATATATACATATCCTGTTTTTAGAGACGACAGATGGAATGTCCATGAACCTGGAAATTTATTATTAATTTTATTATGTTGAGAGTGCGATAATAGATTTATTTTAATGTTGGTTTTTGGTAGACTTTAAATTACGGTTTCTCTTTTCATTTGCAACATTGAGGTGCAGTCTTATTGATGAAGAGTGTTCAGAGTAATTCTTGTTGAGGAAATACAATACTTGCAAATAAGACTGTTTTATTGGTTAGCGATTGGCATTGCTTGTATTATCTTGTCTGGCCATTTGTGGCAGCTGCACTGAATGACGGTACATCAGCAGTCTTGCATGCGTTGACGCGCAGCGGATGTAGCCCATTTGAACTCTCCAGTGTGTCAAATACGTAAACACTCCACAAGCTGCAGCAGACAGCTCTGGCAGAGCTTCGTTCGTAGCTGACGGCATAGTGGTACTGGGGAAATTGCGTTGTAATTGGGGAGGCCACCAGGCACTGCACTATTGCTGATTCTGCTGATCTTTCTGCTGTTGGAGGGGAGTGGGATGAAGATCTACATTGTCACCCCCCACTGTGACCTCGAAAAACGTTTCTTGTTTGGTGTTATAACACCTTGCAGAAGAGGGACACTGTGTCAGCTCAGACCAATGGAGGACCCTGTGTCAGTCTATATGATTTTATTTTCCTTTGAAAAAACACTAGGCAGTCTTGCGAGTACGGCTTCTGTACCAGTAGCTGTGTACCATGTGCTACATGATTAAGACTGTTTTGTCTAGAAGTTTTGGTGGCTGCAAGGTGAGTAACTCTGTTAATTTGTTAGTAATGAGATGCAGTCAGGTTGAACTGAGAAAGGACAATGCATGCAGGCCCTGTACATATTCTCTCTGTTTTATTTCTGTTTCTGACCTACACTTGTTCTGTGAACGGTCCTCAGTAGTTGCTCTTGCCTGCTGTTTCCCGGTTTTTATCGATTCTTGTGTGACGCAAGTAGCTCCATAATAGGCATAGTGTGTGTTTGAGTGTGTGTGTGTGTGTGTGTGTGTGTGTGTGTGTGTATGTGTGTGTGTGTGTGTGTGTGAAATTCTCACCTGGCAGCTGCATCTGAAGAGGATTGTGTGGATGCTAATGGAATGTAAATCGATAGCAGGTGTATGAGTTAGGAGGTAAACATAAACTGCTGAGCCACATTCATATCACAGTTACACACTTCTGTGGTCTGTGCAAGCACTACTTCTCTTACTCATTCACTGCTGTTTACAAATGCCTTAAACACAAATCGGTCACCTTTCTTGTGCCGGTGCCAATTTTTTTGTCACTGAGGCAGACGTCCAGGGGAATTATGATTAGAGAGTCATGCTTGGTGACTGTTGAGGTTATGACAGTGAAAGGCAATTGCCCAGCTAGGCATTATGGGTGTACCATATAATGTGTAATTTCCTGGTCCTTGTGTGCAATACCCTGGTGCTTGTGTGCGATTTTACCTGATACCTGTGTATGATAACTCGATATCTGTGTGGGAATTATTCAGCACCTTTCAGTTTTGATATTTAGAATCAAAGCTAAAGTGTGAAATCCTGACACACAGACGCTTGTACATTAATGATTACCATGATGATTGCCCTTTGTTTTGTCTTTTAAATTAATGCCATAGCTGCGTTGCTGCAGTCTGTTGTTTGCACCAGAGACACAGACTAGTTTGCTGTGGGTACCTGAAGATCTCTGTAATCATCCCAGTGCTGAGGCATTCTTCCCAGTCTACAGTTTTGACTGGAGTTGCTCATCGTTTACTCCAGAAGTACACAGTGTTTACACAGGAGTCACATATTTAACACCACAGTGGCACATATGCTCACCAATATTGCTTATAAATTAAGTAGCGTTTACTTGAACGGAGATGCGTTTTGCTAACACTGGCGTTATCTGTCACACTGCTTACATGGTGGATTCATATTAACGCATTGTGAAGCACAGAATGTTTCACAATGCAGTATTGTGACATGAGGCCATGACCCAGTTTAGCACAGATTACTCACTTGCCCTATAGGAAGGAGTGTTGTTGTAGGTGAATATTGACCTTGTGAGCACACATGTGGTGCTGTGTAGACCTCGATGTCCCATGTTCTAGCTCACTCCTCTGGTTTTACCTGTGCCTCCACTGCCTGTGTTACAGACCCATGCCTGTGTAATCTCTGTGCTGGTCTAGCTATGAGGTCCCATGTTCTAGCTCACTCCTCTGGTTTTACCTGTGCCTCCACTGTCTGTGCTACAGACCCATGCCTGTGTAATCTCTGTGCTGGTCTAGCTATGAGGTCCCATGTTCTAGCTCACTCCTCTGGTTTTA
>JABJVR010004195.1:0-14987 GCA_025773905.1 Chitala chitala
TAACGCTCCGCCCGCACGGCCTGCCCCCCCCCAGCGTCCCCCTCCTCCATCAGGTAAGGTGGAGTCACGGCACTCGTTCACAGACTTATGCACACGCACACACAAGTCACACTGATGCTAATGCTGCTTTGATGAATAGGTGACTCCAGCGTGTTGACCAGATGGTGTGTGTGTGTGTGTGTGTGTGTGTGTGTGTGTGTGAGAGAGAGAGAGAGAATGTCTAACTTCTGCGCTGTGTTCTCATAGGTTGTAATTTTAATAGGGTACAATACTCATGTGTTCATCCCTCCTGCTGATTCTCTTGACTCTGTCGTTTTCGTTAAAGGAGCTAGAAGCCCTACACCAGCTAGGAAAGATTTAGGAGGTAAAATAATTGCCTTAGAAACTGCATTAAGCGTGTGCTGTAGTGCTGTGGCCAGTGTTTCTGTCTGTACGGGTTCCCTCACCACTCGTAGTGAGCTGCTGTTTACCTGTCTGTCCTTTGCTGTTCTGTTCTACCTCATGCAGTAGTGGGGTCACACCCAGTCAGATGTCTGTAGCAAGTTATTAATTACTGCTCCCCAGCCCAGTCTCATCCCTGACTGTCAGGACGCACACAAGGATCGGCCCACTGGTGTTCAGCTCTATTTTCAACAAACACCAAACATGTGACAGAGGTGATGCTTTGACAGAATGGGGCAGCGGTGTTATTGGCCTGTCACAGGTGACAACATCGAAAGCCTCTGTGTAGAGCAGGGGTGGTAAAGCACGGATGTGGAGGGCTGCAGTGGGTGCAAGGTTTTCTTCCAACCAATTCGTTCATTTTAATTTAACCATTATCTTCATTAAATATAAATTATCGGTACACCCTTGCTTCTCTTCATTCTTCCTGATCGTTTCCATCTGTCTGCTCTTAGTGGTCTTAACCAGGTGAGAGAAGGAAACGGTTATAAAGAAGAACATTAAAAGTGGGACTCTTGTGCTTTAAAATGTGTAACAAAAATATAAATTGCACATTACAAAGGCATTTTAAGTGCAGAATCTGAGCAGAATATGTCTGACGAATTTATTCTGGTGTTAAATTCAAACCGATAAATGTGTTCAAATTGTAATAATTAATGAACAGCAAAACCAGCCGACGACAAAGAACAGAATAGGGACTTAGCCATCATTAACAAGAAAGGGATTTAAAGATGCTTTGCTTTGTATAATTTTTAACAGTTATGGTAAGTAAGTCTTTGTCATGGTTTTAAAAACCTTATTAAAAATGAATTAAGCTTGCTTGCACTTCTACTAGTTTGCAAACTAATTATACAAAAAAGTCTAAAAAAAAAATAATGTTTTTGAAATTATCAATTAGAAGCAGATTTTGGCTGTAACAAAACCTGCACCTGCTGTGGCCCCCCAGGACCGTGCTTTGACACCCCTGGTGCAGAGGCCAAACAATACAGGGTACACACTCATTTATGTCCTGGTGGCTTTTTCACCTGAGGACATTGAGGACATGTGGTTTGTCCTGTCAGTCTTTGCTGCCTGGAGGTGGAGACCAGTGCTGCGTACCTGTGCTGGTGTGCTAGTGTACGTGTTGTCACCCTGTTGAACGTTTTAGTGTTCTCCTCTGGACTGCAGGCTGCTGTTAAGTGCTCTTGCTGTTCTAGCGTTTATGGTCCTTGCTTCTTTGGTGTGTTTTGAAGCTCCATATGTTTTCAGACATTTTGGATGTTGTAAAGTCAGTTGTGTCGTTTTATGCCATTTCATTTGAATGGGCAGATTTTTATGGGTTTCCGTTTAGTGATGTCATTTCCGTGGCCCTTTGGATGATCACCCTAACGTTTGCTTTCAATATGATCTTAGCTGGGGCTAAGAGGACGCCAGAAGGTACCGTGGCAGTGGTGCTAACAGCGGCTCTCATGCAGCACACACACTCTTACTGCATTAACTGCACTCAGTGTTTATTTTAAGCTAATTTTGTTGTGGTTACAGTAATCAGATGATGCAGGAGCTCTTTGGTTTTTCATTATGTACAGACCTATTGACCAGTTTCAGTCAAGAAGGATCTACACTAGATAAGTTGTTAGGCTGTACCACGGTGAGATGGTACAATATAGAGTGTATATGCTGGCTTAGTTTATTGGTAGTGGTGTATTTCACGTCAGTGTAAAGGCTAAATGTGAAAATGGTATGAAGATGGTCCCAGCAGAATGTAATGGTTGTCTGGTTTCCTTCTAATCGCTGCAAAGGACAAAAAAGCCCTGGATTACCCAGACATGACTTTGCAGGTGAGTAACAGTGTGGTCCTTTGCACACCGTGCATTTACTTCCTGTTAGGCCCGCACTGCGTAGCACACGTGCTTGATGTGGCACGACGTTTGGCTAGCACAGAGCCAGCGTAACACACCGCCGGCTCGCCCAGCAAGCACAGGTGTGTGCACCGCCCTCCCTCGCTCATCAAAGTCGAGTCCAAATCATCCCTCTGCTCCGGGTCAGGCCATACGTTAAACAGTGACCCGGGCCTGTCACCCAGTCCAGGCCTTCACAGTCTGTGTAGCTGCCCTCCTGGTAAAAGTGTTGTGTTTTTTTTTTTTTTTTTTTTTTATCTGGATATATGGAGTATATTTTTTATTTTTACCCCTATAAGCTACACTGGCCAGATAAGACAGCTGGCTTTGGAAGGCAGTTGTTTGCTCTCTGCTTCCACTGTTTTATGAAGGGCTTATGTTCCAAGATGAACAGGTGCTCAGGAATGTAACAGTGAACATCACGTGACCCAGCTCTGTTGTGCCGTCGTGTTTCAGGTCGGGCTCAGGCTGCAGGGGCACCGGCTCCAGGAGGCGTGGCAAGACCGGTGCGTTCTCCCGCTCTCCCCTTCCTTTATGTGCAGACGATGCTGCTGTTCAAAGACAAGGCTGTGAGAGTGTGTGTGTGTGTGTGTGTGTGTGTGTGTGTGTGTGTGAGAGAGAGAGGAAAGTATGCCACCTTCAAGCAGTGCCATGCATGTTTTTGGCGAAGTTGATGGTTCTGTTCAGTGCTGGGTATGTTAAAACAAGGCAAGTTCAAACCAAATTCAACACTGGGCTGAATACATATAAAATGTAATACAGAGTTTCCTTTTAACGTCACTCATGCTGTGAGGAGTTTCTGGCAGTTTTATTTTTATTATGCTTAATAATATTTACTTTATTGCTTTAAGCTGTGTATACTTGTTTATACAATGATCCTGACTTTGTTGTGTTGTGTAAACATCAGTGCACACGGATGTCCTCTCCGCTCAGCTAATGCTGGTGTTCTTTGATTCTGCAGACTGTTCCTCCAAGAGCAGGAGTCATTAGTGTGACCCCGCAAGCCAGACCGCCTCCCCCTGCTCACCCTGGAGCTCCCAGGCCCATCCCCGAAGTGCACCCTGGGGCCCCCAGGCCGATGCCAGAAACGCACCCCGGGGCCCCAAGGCCCACCTCTGAAGCACACGCGAAACCAGCAGAGCTGCATATGGGTGAGATTCCAGCGAACCTGCGGTGTGACATGCAGCCTAGTGCACAGAGGACAAGCCGCGTCCCTTTAGTGTCAGAACTCCCACTGATCTCTCACGATGTGTTCGCCAGAACAGGAAGTGTCTTCATTCGTGTGCAAATTAAATCAGATTACATCAAAATCACATTTACCCAAAACCTTTGATAATTAAGAGCTATTGATTTCATAAAGTGTGTACCGTACATATAGAGTGGCACAGTGGCGTGATGGTTAGCACTGTCGCCTCACACCCCCAGGCCTAGGGCTCGATTCCTGCCTCGGTCCTGTGTGCGTGTGGAGTTTGCATGACTGCCTGACTGTACCGTACATGTTAAAGATGTAGCAGTTTTATTGCAATAAGGTTTATTGTATGTAGTCCTTAGCTGTAAATGTTACTCAAACACATTGATTTAATTTTAGAAAGCTGGTGTATGTGGTTCAAAAGACACTTTCCAAGTGTTGAATGTGGCTACAAAGACAACAGCAGAAGTGAGAAAACAAATGGGCTAAACTCATTTTATGTCCTTACTGTTACATAGCATGAGGAATAGAGTCAGTGAAAGGGGTCGTTGTGTCAGAGTCATGGTGCAGAACGTTCTCACAGCCCAGCACGTCAGACCGTTTGTATGCAGACTTCTCACTCCTTAATTTTATGAACTTTACACTCTGAAAATTAGTTTGTATTCACAAATTTAACAGAAATTAAATATGCAAGGCCCACCACTGATTTAAATTGCACAAATTTACAATTGTGCAAGCTAAACATTACAAACTGAGAAGAACTAAGTATGCAGCTAAACATCACAGTGTAAATACACGTTGTATATGCACTTTGTACATTTATATTGCGAGTGTTCCAAATTACTGACGTTTGTGCGTGTGTGCGTGCGTCTGTGTGTGTGTTGTGCTGAACTGAGCTGTGTTGTTTTTAACTTTGCCATCACTGCTCCAGAGGACTACTCGTAAGGTTTTAAAGGTTATTTCCATCGGCTTCTGTGCTAAATGGGCTATGCTGATAAGCAGGATCTGCCAAAATCAAGTGGTTCAGAGTCTCTTTTTGTTTTATGTAATGTAATATTTATTTTGACAGGGGCTCCCACAACAAGACCACAAGTGGTGTCCCCAATGCAGCCGCAGATGGCCCCTCCCATGCAGCCGCAGATGGCCCCTCCCATGCAGCCGCAGATGGCCCCTCCCATGCAGCCGCAGATGGCCCCTCCCATGCAGCCGCAGATGGCCCCCCCCTTGCAGCCGCAACTTGCACAGACCCCCCAGCCCACGCCACAGCAGCCCATTGTGAGCCTGGGCTCCCCTAAGCCACCACCCCGAAGCCGTTCTGCCCACTCTCTGCCACCTGATCCTGCGTCCACTTCTCAGGTGAGTCACCGCCCCTTTGACCCCCGCCCTGACCTCTGCACTGCCTACCAGTGGATGACAGTAACGACTGTGCTCAAGATGTGTGCTTTGATCCACCCTATTTGCAAGGTGTCATTACACAAGTTGGGTTTTGCTACCTGAACCACCCTGACAAGGGTGTGGAATTGGTCTGATGGTGATGAAGATGCCCATATTTGATGGCTGTACACTTGTACAAAAATTGAAATTATGTTTGCGGACCCAGCAGGCCAAATAGTTACTTTTCTGCGTAAGTGTTTAGATTGCGCATAAAGTGATTTTAAAACAAAGTGACTGAAACGACTTTTACTCCCACGCCTGGTGGGTGTCCATGTTAGCATCTGCCTCTGATGTTCCTTTCCTTGCTCTCTGTCTTTCCTCTCTCGCAAGCAGGAGCACACCTCAGGGTGACAGGTATTTAAGTCTGTTTCGCTGTGTTTGTAAGTGCCTTGTAAACATGTGACTCATTCTCATACATTAAAGTAACCTGTTCTATTTTATTTCCTGTGCTCCTTCATTTTTCGTTATGTCAGGTGCCCTGTTTGAATATTGGCATTAACTTCGCTTTCAGTTTTTTTATTTTTTTAAATCTTATTTACATGTATTATCACTCCGACCAACAATTAAATACATAAACTAATTTTAAATATTTCAAATTTTTGTCATTGCCTTTTTGTTTTTTTTTTTTTTTTTTTGTTTTTTTTTTTTTTCCTGTGCAGTTGTTGAAACAGATACTTATGTCTGTGTGTTGAACTGAATTTTTATCCCGTATGTTCTCACAGTACAGAAATGTAAGACGTCTGGACACGTTAGAGATTTTGTGTCTGACAGTGTTTATTTATAGTACTGCGAGACTTCACAGTTAGAGCACGTTTTCATTTGTAAGGGGTAAGATCACAGTGAAATTGACACATTCAAAACTGGTGTGTAATATTAGAGGCTTTGCTAAGACTCTGCAAAAGCAAAAAGGTGCTGTAAAAGAAGTTGTTGTGGAATGTCCCATGGTGCGTAGAAGCGGCGCTGTTCACCACTCCTGCTTCCCCCCTCATCAGGTTAACGGGATCCAAAAGGAAGCACAGTGGAAACCCGACCCCTTTGACGATCTCACCTCCGCCCTGTTCTTCTCCTCAACCGCTTCCTGGGCCAGCACGCAATCCCTGCCAAGAAGCTCCTCCCTCCGCTCCACCCCCACCTTGCCCACCTCCCTGTCGTCTCTGCAGAACCTCCCTGGCTCACTGCCCCCAACGGTGCCCTCACGCAGCCGTTCCCAGGAGACCCTGCGCACCTCTCCCAACCCCTTCCTGTGTGAGGGCCCGTCCGGTGACACCAACCCCTTCGCCGGCAGGCTGGCGCTTTCCCAGCGGCGCTCCGTCACTCCTGACTTCCACGCCCAGCAGCAGGCGATGGGCTCCAAGCCCCAGGTACAGCGCGCTGAGTCTGCTCTCCCCCAGCGTACTCAGCAGTGGGTCACGTTCGATGACGACTCTGAACTCCCTGCATCAGGAGTGCTTCTGGCTGCAGCCTTGATCGCGCCGCAGAACGCCACTCCCGCCACTGGCATCTTCGACAGCCTCGCAAACCCACAAACCCTGTTTCCCAGCTCAGATTTCGACTCATGGGCGGGGCTTCCCTCCTCAGCATTCCCAGCTATCCCCCCTCCCATTCCCACAAGGACCAACCCCAGCAACCCTCAGATCCCAGCAAGACCTGGCACTGGCTTTCCCATCTCCAAGGAGTTCACTGAAAGATAGGAATTTCCACACTTACAGGAACTGCGTGTTTCAGAGGGTGATCAGTGAGTGTGGGCTTGTGTACAGACTCTGTTCCTTGAATTGTCTGTGATGAGTGTGTAAATCGGCCCTTTTGTTAAAGAAACTTGCCTTTTTTTCTCGTTGCAATGTGGAATCAAAGTTTGACATTTTACTTTGGTTGTGTTCTGGCATTTGATTTGTTCAGACAGGGGACATGCCTGTATTGTTGTCCGCGCACACGCATGTTGCACTGCACCTCTATCTCAGCTTAAGCTGCCACTGTTTTATTCAGTCTGAGCCGTTTCTGTTTTAACAGTGTTCCTGTCTACAGTGTCAGTTATGTATTAATTATCGTGTCTCTGCCCCACTGCTTTTAATGTGCCATGTAGCGTCTCAGACAGTGGCTGTGTGTTTCTCTCTTTCAAATATGGTGATCAGTCAAGTTTGTCAGTAACAGAAGTATGTACAGTAACATATATATACAGCTTATTATTATATATATATACACATAGGATTTATATACATTGTGAAAGAATGTGTAAACTGGAAACTATACAGTATATTCTGCTGTGAAAATGACTACATATCTGAAAAATATTAATATATATATATATATATATATATTTGCAGACATATATCTTTATTATATACAGTATGTACTAATATATACTGTGTATATACACACAAACACACATCTGACCTTTTGCACTGAATGGTGTTTTTTTTTTAGGCTTCTCGGTACCCACAAAAACCAAACATGAACAGCAGGGGAAATTGGTTAACCAGAAAAGTTCTTCATGTGAAAGGAGACAGTGGGTTTCTTTCACAGCCCACTTTGCAGATGTTTTTTGCTTCAACAGTGAACTGTAGGTACCTTTCATTTGATCCAAAGCTGTTACGACTGCTGCCTCATGGTTTGGGAGTGTTGAGCAGGCTGAAGAGAGGTGTTCCCGCACTGTTGTAGTTAAACAGACGTGTGTGTCATACTTTGTCCATGCATGTGCTTTTAACTTTTAAGTGGCATGTAATGTGTCTTTTTGTTTTTTTTTTTTTTGGCTAAGAATCGACTGTTTTATTAGTAAAGGGGGATGTTATTGAGGTTTACTGTGTTCCTTTTTCCTGCCCTGCGTCTGCAATGAGGTACTTTATTGTTTTGTGACTACAGAGTACATCATGGATTTTAATTACTAGGTTGTAATTATGAGACAGGGGCTGTGTCCTGTCTTTCTCATGATCAGGGTGTCTTTTTCCACTTTCCTTAGGGATGAGGGGTGATCGGGGTGACTTCAGAACACTGAAGCTTTGTGTCCCGTGTGTACGATCGTTATCACAGAAACGTTTTTACCGCAGCCTTTCCAAACACTGTTGAAAGTACTGCAAGCTTTTGTTCTGTTCGTTGGTTCAGAGGCACATTTTTTTGGAATAACTTGTGCTTATTCTATGTTTTGTGGCCAAGAGGTACAGCAGTGGCCTACGTGGCAAGCTTCTCCCATGCTGAATTGCATTTGCAGAGAGAAAAGCAGGCGATTTTGAACTGTGCATCATTGTAACAAACATTTCAGTAGATTAGGAATGTGGTGGTGTCAGAACATGTTTTGTCAATATTGTAATCTTGCTGTACAACAGTCTTACCTGTGTTTACCACATGCAGTCAGCAGAATTTTCATGAACATTTCATCGGTTCTGGTGTTGCGTACGGTGTCAGGTTGGTATTTACTATAAATGAAAAAACTGAGTGCGTTCTTTAAACTGCTGAATTGTTGCAATTTTTTTTCCTCCCACAAGCCTTTATGGGCCTGTAAATCCAGGTGGTTTGTTATGTACAGGGATCAGTCTTAAAGAACCATCTTAACAAATGCTTTTATCTTGTATAGCACATTGTTACCTTGTTGTTTAAATATTCATGTTACCATGAGAAACCATTAAAGGCACTACTGAAGACACTGGTGTCAGAGTATTTTCGTGCGATGGGCGAAGGCATCCTTATTCTGCTTTAGTTATTTGATAGCAGTTAACCACTAAAAACACAACTATGCTGTTTAAAATGTGCATCGTAGATAGCAGGAGTGTAAGCATTATGTTTAGGGCTCTACCAAGCGCTTACGTGTCTTTGCTGTGTGGCACAAGAGGTTTTATAGAAATAAAATGAATCCCTTTGTGTGATTGATGTTCCTTTGCTACTGTAACCTGGTAGAAAAAAGTTATAATGTTCTGTATGTATTTAAGAAAACTAAATACTGTACTGCAGTTTATAGAACAGTATTTAAGATCTCATGATTCAGTGCACAAATACTTGCACATTTATGGACGAAGCAATTGATGTTGTATGTATGCAATAAATATAAATCAAAAGTGATCGTGCGTCTTGTATTTATTGTGTTCTGTTTCATTGTTGGCCAAATTAAAAATCGGCTAAAATCTGTTTAAAATTCGTTAAGATTACAGTAAAGTGCCATTGAACGAAACAAGCCGTGTTGGCGGTGTTATTCGGTGCTTTACGGTAACGCTTCACTGTGACCCCGGAAGAACTTGTGTCTTGTGAACACATTACGCATTTCGTCGGGCAGCGGTGATGTAGAAAGGTACGATTTCGTTTTGGAAGTCAGTTTTAGAGGTCTCTTGACTATTTATTTATTTATTTATTTATTGAACGAAATTAATTAAGTAATTTATCACTTACTGGATATGAAAGTGTTTCTAACCGTTTGAAATTTGAGTACTCCAGTATCTCTTATATGTCATCTCTTATCTCTTGTGGGTGCTGTGTATAATGTCTGTTCCTATGGCAACAGTACAAAAACATTGTTGAGACTAAAAATACACATCTATTAGTTAAAACGTAATATGAGGAATTGTGACTGTTGTATTGCATGTAATTGCACATCTGATCCTGGAGGGTTTAATTTTTTATCTGTTTTGCAGCATAAATATGGTTCAAATACACGTCAAACGAGGAGACGAGAGTCAGTTTCTATTCACTACGACAGTTGATATTCCGTTGGAAACATTAATTCAAGACGTCACAGCTATCTATAATGGGAGGCTAAAAGTCGACAGAATTTGCTCCGGTAAGATTTCACAACGTGGTGAATTCTGTTTAATTTTTTTGTACTGCGTAAATTGTTAATTGGCTGTGTTCAGTTGTGACTTTTAAGTGATCGCCTAACAGTCACGATGGTTTCTAAAATACTGTATTCTGTGTAAATGCGCCAACAGAAATTGTGGAGCTCGCAGACCACGGCATTACGCTACCTCCAAACATGCAGGGATTGACTGAGGAGCAGATCGTGGATCTTCGGCTGCGGGACGAGTGGGGGGGAAAGTGCGTGCCCAGCGGGGGCGCAGAGTTCAAGAAGGACGAAATCGGGCGGAGAAATGGGAACGGTAAGCGTCCCGTACACACAAACACACCACAGAAGGTCCTGTCCTATGTGAGTTATTACAAGAAAGGGTGGTGTCCTGATTTTGAGGTAGTGAAGTGTAATATGTGATGTACTTGCTTTTATGCTGTTTAACCAGCTCCCAATGAGAAAATGAAGGAAGTGCTTAAAAAAACAGCAGAGGAGGCCAAAGCCTTGGTTTCCAAGGTGAGCAATATGCACCTTACAATTTATTTAGTTTGGTCATATATATGCCCTTTACACTGAGCTGATTTATATGTAAAAATATATGTGCTGAATTGTACAGTTACATATCTGTGCAGTGAAGTTGAGTGGTCTTGTAAACTGTCTCCTGCTTGAATGTTGTTAGATTTTTTTTTTCTTACCATGATCACATCAATGTGTTTTAAAAATTTAGACCTCCACTCCTGTGTTTGTCAGAAACAAGTGCAGGCCAACGTGTGTGTCACCATGGAGATGGTGAAAGAGGCACTGGACATACTGCGGGGGGCTGTGATGATTGTTTATCCAATGGGGCTGCCCCCCCACGATCCAATCAGAATGGAGTTTGAGGACAGGGAAGATCTGTCCGGAACACAGGTAAATGCAAATGAGAAGAGTAATGAGAAATTAAATAAGCCAGGTCCTTCTTCCTCCCACAGCACCCTTCATCATCAGGAGAAGAGGAGCACTGATGAGTACTCAAACCCCTCAACTCTGCTCAGTTCAGATCTGTTATCATAACCATGCAACCCTTCACCTGCATACACATCCAGTCGATTGTGGGTGACCTGCAGCTTTTGTTCCTGCCTCTGTGAACCCCCCCCCCCAAAAGGCTTCACTGCAGGTGATAGCAGAAGAGGAGGCCCAGCTGTGGTGGGCAGCAAAGGAAATGCAACGGAGCAAGAAGCTCCAGGACTATGTTGGGAAGAACGAGAAGACCAAGATTGTGGTCAAGATTCAGAAGGTGGGACAAAGCGTGTCCAAGGCCTGTATTTATTGGGTGGATGTACAGTATGTAGTTTATAAACACTGAGCTTACAAACAGTAAAATCTAAGTTTCCTTTAGTAAAAGTTAGTTCAGGTTTAACTCCCAGTCCCAGCAAAAAAAAACACTGTTTTAGAAATTTATGGGTCATTTTACTTCATTCAATTTCAAACTCTCTATATTTGGCATTGCACTTCAGTGTGACAAGTCAAATTCTTCCTGCACACTCTGCATGACCATTTTCCTTGCAACAGAGGGGTCAGGGGGCACCATCCCGGGAACCTCTGCTCAGTGCAGAAGATCAGAAACAGATGATGATGCGTTACTACCGGAGACAGGAGGAGCTCAAGGTGCAGCTCCCCTTAAAATATACATTTTGTTTTTAACCCAATTTTCAAGCATCTAATCTTTTCGGCATGACAAGTCTGGTGAGTTTGGTTAATCGCCCCTGTATTCCAGTCTTGTTATACTAACTTTCTCCTGGTTTTTGATTTTGTTTTTTTGACCTGTAGAAACTGGAAGAAACAGAGGATGACACGTACCTACAGTCAGAATGGGCAGACAGGCAGGCACTGAAGAGGCAGTTTCAAGGCCTCACCAACATTAAATGGAGTCCTAGATGAACTCCCACCTGTAGCTGTAATTCTCTTTTGCACAAGGCATACCAGTTTTAGCACACTGCTAACTGACGGTTTGCCTCCTGCCCTGAGCCTTATATCCTGACTGATGGGCAGTTTTCTCCCAAGTGCTCTCTGCAACACTGGACATTACATGGGTTTCTCACGCACAATTTAGCCTACACATACCACCTGTTGAATTCTTGACACTGGCAGAATAAAAGAAAATCTCAATGGAACAGCGTGTGGGTCACAGTTTATTGATGGCACTAGGCTGAGTCACTCGGAAGCTGACATCAACAGATGGGGTGGGGGGCCAGGCAGCTGGCAGCCCACAGTGTCATGAGCTCGCTTCCTACTCCGCCTGTGGCAGCAGGAGAGCGTGACGCGCTTCCTCCTTTTGTCCTTCCACACACCCTGCCAGGGACCTCAATGAAACCGAACAGAACTAAGGAACAGGAAGCCACTGGGCTCTAATGAAGTCCGTGGAGAGGAAGTTCACCACGGCGTTTGTTCGGAAAGCGAGGACGGCGAAACTTACTCACTGCCACCTTTCTCAAGGCAGGAAGTAGAAAGTGAAGGTGTGTCTGAACTGCATCTTGAACAAATGTCATCCAGTTCTCAGAACGTGTTGCTCAACACAATGACAAAGGAGTATAAATGGCTGATAAATATGTTCTGCTTGCTGATATTCTGTACAGTTACAAGTTTCAGTCTTTTTTTAAAGTTTAGTACAGCTGTTCAGTACCAGCAGTTTAAAGCTTAGTGATTATATAATGCTTGCCAAAGACATTGGCAGGCGGTAGTGTCTTGCCATTCTCGGTCGTTTCAGTGATTTGAATGATCATCATATTGCTAACGGTAGGCAATATTTTCACATCTCCCCTGTCATCCAAGTGAAAGAACCAGCAGGTGGGGCAGTGTGACCCAGATAGCTCAGATTAGCATGGTACTGTCCAGCGTGTGAAAAACTGCGCTGCCAGGTGGCGACGGCCAGCTCTGCGATGTCCCGTTCAGGTAGGCGTTCATCCAGATCTCCTGGATGATGCGCTCCCGCCGCTCGATCCTCTCGGCCAGCTCCGCTGCCTCAACTGTCGCCTCCCAGCTTGCCTCGTCTTTGCTCTCGCTCAGCGAGCTGCTCAGCTCAGAGTCTCCCTCGTCAGCGCTGCTCTGCTGCACCACCTCCGCCCGCCCTGCAGTGGGCGCCGCCTGCTTCTGTGGCTCCTGTGACGACGCGCGGTTGCAGGATATTTTGATGGACAGGGCCAGGAGAGCGCAGAGCAGTCCCACGCACACGCTGGACACGAAGAGCAGCCCGGCCAGCGTGGGGTGTGCTGAAGGAAGACGGTCACCTGTCACTTAACACAGACCACCACTCCCATCTCTTATCACCATGGCAGGATAACCAATAACATCAAATTACTTTTAAAAGGGGCACTAGTAGCTATGCAAGTGTAAACGCATGCAAAGCTGCAGGTCAGGCAAGTCCTATGCAAGAGGGAAAGGAGAAAGGGTAGGAACAGATCCAAGCAAATGTATTACCTTTAATAAGCCCATAGATCATCAGTGAGTTGCTGACAATACTGTCCTTGTTGTCTGGCCTTTGGGAACCTTTGGGAACCACAACCACTCCTGTGTGGGATTAAAGGAAAAAATTTTTTAAATCACAGCGAAGCAGCAATTCTCCCACTGGTGTGAGGGCTGAGCGGTAGATCACGCAGGAGAATATGAAGACCAGACGTAACTGTCGGGTAACATGGTCACCTTTCTCAGTGCTCCGTTTAGGACTTGAGGTAGTCGTGAATATTGTAGGGTCTGCCTCTTTCATCAAGGTCAGTGGCACTGCACAGAACAGTAAGAGCATATAACAAACTACTGTCTTTCTCTGAAAACAAGCAGAGAACAGAGAATCAATCCCAAACTGTGTGTTATGTTTAGTTCCCAAAAAAAAAAAACTGGTGACCCCTCAGACTGCGTGTAACTAAAACCAGCGTGACGTGTACTTCGGTCAGTGGGGGACAATCACAATATTGTCCCATCACTGACACCTACAAGAGTTCTCATTTTAAAATTACAAGGATTCATGAAAGTAAGTATTAGTATTATTTAATAATCACTTGTGATTTGAGGCTTCCAGTGTCTTAGTAATACATAAATACTATATGCAGTTTGCCGAGGGAGGACAGTCCACACCGAAACCAAATATGAACACAGTAATTAAAATTTAATTAAAATTATTATTAAAAGATCTGCTTTAGCACATGAGATGTTGGGAATGGAAGGCAGAAGCTGTGTATTCTGGTTTAGTTCCTCCACACTGTCCTTCACAGGTTATACGGTAGCAAAACCAGATTTTACCACATGTGTAGAGGACGGAGAGGTACTTCCTTGTTCCTGGGGCACAGGGGTTTTTGAAGCTGTGGTCGTTGACTGTGATGTCGCATCTCTCTCTGGCATAGCAGGCCCGGGACACCAGTTCCACAGCTCCGTGGTATAAGCACTCTGCAGAGAACATAGAGGACAGCACACAGCTTCCACTCAGACATGCTGCCAGCTGGTGAGCCTGTTCTCCCATTGGTCACTGGTCTGCTCAGCTGACCAGTCAGACGAAGGCTCATGTCAAAACAGGCAGTGCAAATTAAACTCTTTGGCACTCAATATTTATTGAGAATGTACCCTGCCTGCTTTTTCTATACATGAAATCAGTGGTGATCCCCCTACTTACGCCATTCCACAGCCCATCTCGTAAGAGCCACAAACAGAAACTGACCAAAAGGAGGTGGTCCTCCAGGATCTGAGATGCACACGTCCTCCTCGCCCTGCTGCCACCCGTACACAGCTGAGTAGATGTTCAGCACTCGAGGTTTCTTACAGCGCAGTGTTAGGTGCTCCCCCTCACAGGCTGTCTTCCTCCTGTGTTCAGCTAAAATAGAGAGGGGTCAACAACACTCCTGCCATGGGTTCTCTGCTTTTGAGTGTGGTACGTTAAGATCCACCATTCTCTACCTCCCCTTCAATGGTTGATATGAGGAACAACCATGCAGGAATGTGGTCAGGGAACATGACTTGAACTCACTAGGCTTACACTTGTAAGACACCTCAAGGTTCTTGGGGGTCCCAGGACAGGGGTCTCGCCCAAAAACGTGATAGGTGACAGGAAGCTGGCAGTCCCGGCGGCCCTGGCACTCTGAAAGCACTTTCTTAAAATAGGACAAGCAACAGGATGTTAGCATGAGCTCATTTACTGAGAAACCCCTTGCATTTTTTGAAGCAGATACCAGGGGTTGCGGGGGGGGGGGGGGGGAAACACAATGTACGGAAAATTGTTAGAAGAGTACACAATAACCCTACCCAGGCCCTTTAAAGGATG
>JABJVR010004196.1:0-14982 GCA_025773905.1 Chitala chitala
ACACACACACACACACACACACACACACACACACACACACACACACACACACACACACACACATACACACACACACATACACACACACCACTTACTAACAAGCCCTCATAGTTTTAGGACAGAACATCCAGAACATCTAATGCTTAGCAGAGATGCTACCAGTCCTGAGGTTAATAAAAACACAGTCAAGCAGCAACTGAGACCCATAAGGAACGCAAGACATGTGATGAGTAACACGTGTGTGCATCTATCAGGGTGCTGTGCAGTTTAAAGCACGACATCCTAAGCCAAAAGAGATATTCATAATATGTTTGTGGCGGACCTGAGGAAACCACACGCTCATGACTGGCAGATCAAAGAGCCTCCGGCTCTCGAAATACTCAGCAAAAAACTGACATTGTACATAACACTTCACTTGTGCCTTAATAATGTCCTGTGAACAGATCCCCATGTTGGTGGCGGCCACACACCCCGTTGTGTACCTTCTAACGTGCTCTCCTGTGCTCCTCATACTGCATCTCCTGAAGTCCCTTGTCCCAGACTGTGATACTCCCTGAGGTGCACATTCAAGCACTGAGTTAGAAAACAACAGGAAACATCTCAGGAAACCTGATGGCATGTTTTGGGTGCTGTGGCCTTTTCTGTCCTAAGGACAGGAGAAGGGGTTTGTTGTCTGTGGGGCTCTGTCATACCTAAGCTCCAGGGGCACGTCTTTGAGAAGGTCCACCTGCACCAAGGCCCTACTGTGTGGAAAGCCTGCCCTAAGCTTGCAACGCACGCTAATCAAAGTCTGCTGTTTGAAAACGAGAGGGAAACGCAGGCCAGTGCTGAAAGCGCAGTGTCATCTTACTGGTTGTGGTGAGGAGACCTGACCCATAATTTGGTCATCAAGAGCTTCTTAAACATCTGCATGTAGAATCCTCTTTTATAGGAAAAATGATCAATGAGTGGGTTGAGCTCCTTCTCTCTCCTCAGATATAGACACTAAGCTTTGCATTGGCTCAGTCCAAATGCCTCAACCCATCACTAATTATAAACAGTATTACATGTCCATTGCAGCAAGGCTTAAAAAACATTTTGTACACATGAGATCATCTGCAATTCCTTGGCTGAAGATTCCCTGAGATGCTCTCTATTGTCTGATTATGCTGCCTTTCCAGAATGCTAAGGAGTTATTGAAAAGATAAGTTTCAACAAAAAATTGCCACATATACCTATGCTAAAAAAAAAAACAACTGTTTAACTTCACATTGTTTGACATACACTCATAAAATCTCCCCCCTCCTTAAAATTTTTTGTACTTCCCCAGGAATAATTTTTTTTTATTAATTTCTTCCAAATTACTTTTGGTTCTTTATAATTCGTTTAGAAATCTGACTTCTATTTAGCATTTTAAATTGAGGTATCATTCACCCTTATTTTTCCCACCAGTATAAGAAGGTTACTGACAATCTTGTTTCGTTTTTCCCTGTTTCAAGCTTGTTTTGTGTATTTCAGCAATATTGCATTATACACAAACCTGTATGTAAAAGCTTTGGGTCAAGTTGCACTGCAGATCATAGAGAAAGTTGTACTGCTTTTTAAAGTGGTATAGAAAAGGAAAAAGTTGTTTTGTTGGATCAATTTTATTGCGTCAAACAAAACCAATGAATCATTGGAATCAGGTTATAATTATGTCTGCTGTTTTCTGCAAGTAAAAATGCAGCCAAACGTGATTTCAAACACAAAAGCACATATATCTAAAGCAATTAATTGTTTTGAGGGGCAAAATATGAATTATAGGAGAAAATGATTTACATCATGAATAATTGTTTTTAAAACAGATCATAATCCATCTTCTAACAGAACCTATTTTAAAATCTGTTATAACAAAGCCAAGTGTTCTGTGTAATGCACAAAAAGGCTTTTGTCTGTATAGACAAATAGTGCCAGTGAGCTATTGAAACACAAAATTTATTGAATTAAACTGCCCCACAGTACCTTTATTATTATTATTTTTAATGTGCTGAATGATCCAGAAGAATATGTATTTCCTGATAGTACTGCTATTGAAATCAGGTTCTTTCCACTCAGCCTAGCATAAACACATCTGTATGTACTACTGTAAAAATGTTTTCTACTTCTTGATCTGTCTGCATACCAAAATATGCTGCTCTGGGTTTGTCTGTTCTTGTTTTCTTGTTTTAGCAAAACGTTTTCCTGCACTTAGCCTATTTTACTTTGTTGATTCATTATCTTTGGTGGCACGGCAGGACTGACAGCTGTTCTCTACTGTCCACTCTGTGTTTCTCAGTGCATGCAGAGTCCCAAGAACACTGTGTCCCTCTGCCATCTAAACAAGCAGAATCATAGCAGCTCTGCTGACGTTCTGGTGTCCTCACAGACATTGTTAACTTGTGCTGCCCTTGCTGTGGCACACATCCTTCTGAACGTCGGCTCTTTGATAGCCTGTTTCATGACCAGAATGGGTCGCTTTATGGCAGTTACAGCATGAGCAGAGGCCGCTGGTCAGGGTCAACCCAGCAAACAGGGAACATTTCCAGAACATTTACTAACATTCCCAGAACATTCTGGGAATGTTAATGAATGTGCTGGGAACTTGCCATGTTTGCTGGGAGCATTTAAGCTATGAAACGCTAATGAGGTACAACAGGCTATGTGTTCTGAAATACTGTACATACTCCTGAAATGTTAGGTTACAGGAAGCTAACAACAACTCTGAAATGGAATGTAAGCTCAAAGTGGATGGAGAGTTCAAACACTTGGGACAATTTGTGATGATGGTTAGTGAGCCTAATAACGTCTCTCCCACCAGAACAGCTCCGGCTTTCTTCTGATCTGTCTCTGTTCAATTTCCAAGGTATGACGTTGAGAACAAGGTGACACACGTTCTGAAGTGGATGCAAATAAAGGTGAGTTGTGTTTATCAAGTACAGCAGGAAAATTATGCCACGTTTCCCTGCCCTGGGCAAAATCCCAACGGCACCTTGAGAAGAGCTGAGTTCACATGAAATTTGTAGTAAAAAGCTTGCACAAACAATACGTCACACCCACGCACACTTTCCATCTCCCCTGTATCCTTTCCCACAATGCTTTGGAGGCACACGTCTGTGGAAGCATCATAATTACTGCTCAGCATTTGCGCCAGGCGCTGGAGCTTTAGAATGTTCCAGAAATCCTGAGAAGAGCTGGCCAGTGCCATTTCAGCACAGATGTGTTAGTACTGGCAACGTAGGTGGCAGTAATGGAAAGTTTTTCCACTCCAAAATAGTGCTCACATGACGCCGGACTACTTAAATGGAAATGTGTAATGCAAATCAGGACAACAGGGCTGACTGTCCTTAGGATCCATCTTTGAAAAAGGCAAGCAGACAGACTAGCTTTATTGTTTTGTTACATTCTTCTTTCCTGCTTACCTGATCATCAGCCAATTAAATATCGAATTTAAATTTGTGAAAACGCTCTCCAGTAAAGTCACATCTCTGACGTAGATGCCAAAAAGGAGCGAAGAAATGGACAAATAAGTTCAACAAACGTGCTGGTTCCACAAGCCAAATGGCAGCAAGCATCCACCTGACCTTTAACCTGAAGTACATGAAAGAGTACAATTTACAGCAGGTTAATCGCAAGAAAACTGGCTGACAAGGGGTTGCAAAAAAGTGCTTGCTTTGGACCTGAAATGGTGGATACTAGTGCATGACTGATCCTCTTTCTTCACATTTTACGTCGTCATTAATTACCCAGATTAGACAGATTAGTGAGATGTCAGAGTGAGATAAAACAGAAGTTAAGCAAGACTGTGAAAACAGCAATGGCGACAACAACAAAGTTGAGTTGCTTTTTCTTCATCTCTGTAAACATCTTGTGACTTACCTCCACACACAAGAATAGTCCCCAAGGGCATTGGAGCATTTTAGTTCAGTAAAGATTACTTGATCGCATGCATTACCTACAAAAAAAAAGTTTCCATTTCCATTGAAGTCTTGTTTGCACTGGCAGGCTGAACTCCAGAAAGGAGAGAGGTTCTTGGGCTCGTTTTTCTTCTGCTTCATGTGCTTGGAGGACACAGTCGATGGTTTTGTGGTGAGCCCTGGGTTCAGGGCACAGGAGTAGAGCTGGATGCCAGCCACAGATGGCACGATGCTGTTAGAGGGAGAAATGAAGGGAAAGCCTGGAGAAATTAGTTCAGTGTGTACACACACACACAAACACACACACACAGGAGCACATAGAATCACAAACACACATGTAGACTCACACATACATGTGGGTACACATGCACACACACAGACACACACACACACACACACGAGTATAATAAAAGGAGTGACTGAACTTACATACTTAACATACTGAAGTCTATATATAGACAAAGCATCACAGCGCACCACTTTCAACATCGAAACAACCTCTTTAAAATGATCAAATGCATGTTTTTGTAAAAGCACAACTTGTGAACATATTTTCTTTTGTCTTTGGGCTTGTGATCTGTCTGAGTGTTGCTGATCTGTCTGAGTGTTGCTGATCATCCGCTGATCAGTCTGTGAGAAAAGCTCCAAATACAGCAAGTATTACCAGAGACCAGAACCCGGTAAGCTTCCAATTAATGCAGAATTTGTGAAACTATTACCCATTTCATATGTTCTCTAAGCGCCATGTTCACAAAATATTGTCTGTAATTACATTTTGTTTTCAATTCTGAGTAAATTAATTTTTAAATAATTTAATGTGAAAATATTCTTAAAATGTTGACACGATTTAATATTTTCATTGCAGATTTTCAGAAAAAGTGTGAAAAAGTAAAAATATATTTGTATTTAACAGCTTTTTAAATTAAGATGCTTCATAATTTAGGATCTGAGAGTTATATGTGTGTGTTCTCTATAAACACTCTTTCACCCAGTACACAGTTTGAATGACATCGTCATTAACCATTTGAATCTCTGTCAAGGTGTTTGGGAAGAATATCTTCCCAAATCACCAACTTTCTAGAACTTTCTAATGGGTAGTGTTATTGAAGGTCTGCATGGTTTTGGCAGTGGAAAACATCTAAGAAAGAATGTTTGCCTTGCTAAGTTCTGATTGGATGCAGATGTAGATGTCCTGAAAATACTTTCCCACCAAGCAGATCGGTGTAAAAAATGGTTGACCTGCATTATCCTAGTGGGTATTTAAATCTGCTGGAAATTAATCAGGATTAGTTTCAGTCACTGGAACATTCATTTCACTGAACAGCTAAGCTAACTGTACATCATAAATCAGGATTTAAATTCCATCATGGTTTAAATACATACTTACCAAACAGTAAGTAAAAAGGAACAGTAGAACATTTGTAAGTGCCACTAGATTTGATTGTGTCGAAGTTGACTGTTAAAAGTTCCCATTAACATATAGCAGGTACATCTTTTTTCTATGGATGTTGCACACAGGATGCTTCAGACTAGCTTCAGTGATACTGCTTGGCTGATTGTGGTTAAATTGCAAGCAGATGAAGTTTTATTGGCTGTTGATTTGTCATCGTTCAGTTACCTGGGAAACTGAGTTGCCACATTAATTACAAAAAGCATTGGTCTCAAAGTGTAGCACTGTCCCTCCCCCCACATGGACTTTTATATAATTTATTTGCTTATTTACAACAAAGGCATACATTGCCTAATTTGAATGCCTGTCTTGTATTCTGCATCTATGTTGTTGTTTTACGTAGGTACACTGTGAAGCCTCTTTCACAACTGGTTTGAATGATGTCTTTAAGTGCCGAATCATCCACCTCTCTTTAAGTGTTTATCATGGGGTTAATGATGCCATGTTCGAAAGCCATTAAAGCATTGTGGACCGGGTGCAGGTAAGCCATGGATGCAGCACAGCGGTCTGTAGGTAAACTTGTTTTTCTGTGATAATGCAGAAATGGCTCTTGGGTAAGTGGTAAACAACAGAAATGGGTAGAGTGGTTTTTCGAATCTTGGAACCTGCCTGTACTTACATGTTATCCGGCATGACCTCAAAAGCTCCAGCCTGTTAATGTTTCTCAGCTAATTAGATCCTGAAGGGTTGCTTTCCATATTCAAAAGCACACTTTTTTACGGACTGTTCTTATTTAGCAGTCAAAGCAGGGAGTTTTAGGCATGCCTTCCCGTGACTGACTCATATCAAGCAACATGGAAATTTACACCAGCTATAACATTCTTCACTTCTTCTGTGTGACACGTGCGAGCCAGCCCTGGAGTTGCATCCTTTTGCGTTTATTCCTTTGTAATGCCAGTCCTTTTTATAAATTTAAACACCACACATTTGAAACCACCAGGCTCAGCCTTGCTGAATTCTGTGAGCAGAACGTTTCATTGTGGATAAGGATGTGGTATACAACCTTGTAAATGTAGTGTAGCAACCATGTAGATGTATTGTGGGAAAAACACCCTGCAATGACACCCTTGAGCAAGGTGCCTAGCCTGTATAGCTCCATTGAAACACCATAACTGTAAATGTGTAACATTAGGAGTCCCTTTGGACATGTGTGGTAAAAGGGTAATGATTTACATCTCAATACTGCAAAAAAAACTAACTAAAGAAAATGAGGTATGTATATAACTGAATAAGAACAGACACAATCTGTCTCCATAAAGCATTGCAGAAATTAATGGCTGGCTCTTTGTAATGTATTTTGCAAATTACTATAGTGGGGCCAACTACAAACTTTATTTTCTGATGAATAAAATTATAAAAATCTAAAACATCACAAAAATGTTTTTTAAACTAACAGAGTTCAGCATTAATGTAGGTTTTGGAATTTAACACTTGTCACCTTCAATTGTGCTGCAAGAACGTCAACTCCTGATAGGGTAAATAAAAAATAAATTCATAGATAAATGTCCTGACATGAAAATGATGGATTTGGCAAAGCACTCTGATCTCAAGTGGATGAAGACAGATGCTCGTGGGGATTTGAAAAGCCTTTGAAGGTTGTATTCGGTGAAGACAAACAGTGGCACTTTAGATGAAAGCAAATAGCGCCGTGTTTGCCTGCTATTCCTCAACAGCAGAGGAATGATGGTTATGGGCAGCGTGAGCCCAACAACGTTACTGAGAATAGCGAAGGCCGATAAAGTCCCGTGAGGAAAGTGAGAGGGTTCGGCTCTCCATACAGGTGAGGGTGAAGGACTATGGCTTTGCTGGGCAGAGACTGGCCAGTTGACAAAATGAAACGTACATGCCAACTAATCATCACAAAATAGCCAGTTTACATTTCTTGTGAAAATTTTGTTCACTTTAGTTACATGTGGTGTGGTGGTTAGCACCGTCGTCTCACATCTCCAGGCCTGGGGCTCAATTCCTGCCTTGGGTCTGCATGCGTGGACTTTGTTCTCCCTGTGCTTGGTGAGTTTTCTCCATGTTCTCCAGTTTCCTCCCACAGTCCAAAGACATGCAGGTTAGGTTGATTGGTGTGTCCAAATTGCCCATAGTGTGTGTGCATGTGTGTGTGTGCGCACTCTGTGGTGGGTTGGCGCCCTGCCCTGCGTGTCCCCTGCCCTGTACCCTATGTGTTCTGGGATGGGCTCCAGGCTTCCCCGAGACCCTTAACTGGATGAAGCGGTATAGAAGATGACTGACTGACTAGTTACATGTGGCTGTGTGTTTGAAGTAAAAAGCTTGCGCAAACAATATGTCACACCCATGCACACTTTCCATCTCCCCTGTTTCCTTTCCCACAATGCTTTGAAGGCACACGACTGTGGAATATTATTAGGTTATTACTGTTTGTTAAGAATATGTGACCATGGAAACAGATTCATGATGCCCCTATATTTTTGTTTGTCATTTCCTAAGATGATGGCAGTAAACATTTTGGGTTTGGTCACATAACAAACTTAGACACTCATGAGGACAATATAATCCCACTTAAAATTTGAGTAAAACTGTAATTAATTTAGAATTAAATATTTGGTTTCACGCCAAAGGAGAAGTGTGCAATCGCAATGTTCCACATCTAAATGATGAACAGGTTACTTTACATGAATGAATGCACCCTGACAGGACGGGCCGTGCTACCAGATGCAGAAGCTCACTACATTTCTTCCTGAGCAGGAGTCTAATACAACCATCAATTTTCCCTCCTGTCAAAGCTTTCTGCTGAGGGTAGCATATTACCCATCATCCTCTGTGAGCCAGCAGAGATTCCACTGGTTGACTGTGTAAGTGCCTCGCTTCCTGTGCCAGCAGAGGTCTGGCTCTCATCCTGACAAAAGTGCTAGTATTGGAAGATAAAAGCAAGTAGGGTGTGTTCAGGCTAAAGGAAGACACAAATTAACTTAGAAGAGCCTTGGTACATGTTGTATATTGGCAGACTTTTGTTCCAGAACAATGTAAATTTGTCCCCACAGCATAGCTAAATCTCACACTACACCCTCAAAAGACAGTCAACTTTTAACAATACCTGTACAGATACACAGAGAGACACACATGTATGGATACACACAAGCTGTGTTGCATTTGTGAGGACATCACGCTGAGTCTCACTATCGTGTTTAACAATCCCTAACCACAAACTAACAAAATTCAAAAATGCTAAAATTGAAAACAATGGGTTGGCACTCAGTTGCAGAAAAGCAGATGAAGGTGTGGAAACAGCTTTCGTCCTGTGCGTTGTCCTGCCCACATCTGTTTCTCAGCCTTTGCTTCTTTTCAGAGACATTTTTGTCTAAACGTGACAGGAAAAAACCAAAATGTACACAGATGCCTGGATACAGATGTTACAGGTTCAGAACACACACACCATCCTGGTGTGTGTAGATACAAGAATCTAGCCCCGGATCATTCAGTTTTTAATGTTATAGATGCAGTATAATTATTCTTGCCTTTGTGTGTATCTGCATACATAGATCCTTTTCTTCTGTGACATTTACAATCTTGGACATCTACACAATGTATGAAAGGTGTAGCTAGTTGAGGCACTGGACCAAGGCCAGATCGCTATCACAAAATAAATGTTCTTGACGAAAGAAAACTGAGTATTGGTAAGTTAAAAAAATTCTAAATTGATTCAAGGTCAGCTGGAGAAACCTTCTCTGAACCAATTTATTCTCATGATATGACAGTTATCTCCCATTTACACCTGTTTCCCTGCTCATGATCAGGTGAGGGGCCAGCAGTGTTGTATCCATCAGGTGAAGCACCTGGACTGGAGTACAGCTGTAGGCAAGCCAATTCACATCCAACACTTCTCATGTCAATACCTGCTGCCTGCTCTGAAAATGTTTTTGGTCTGGATACTTTTGTGAACATTGCCAAGAAGCAGTTTATAGGCATTGCCATTCTTATAAATTAGTTTTTTGTGTCTTTTTTATTCATTTATTTAGTTATTCACTAATTTATTGTACCATCCAGGTAAACTTTTGTAATATTTTTAAGTGACCAGAGCTGTATGGTAAAAGACAATTTCCACTGTTTCACGTTTTTACAAAAATGTTTACAAAATTTTTATAAGTAGTTCTCCTAACAACGTTTAAATGTGTAAACGCCCATTGATTGTTTTTGTTTATTGTCTCCATCTATGTCAGTGATGTGGTTGTCATGACAATAAAGATCAGCTCTTCCTGGATGGCTGTAAAGCTAACAGGTACATTTCCTTATGTTACACAGACCCAGAGGGTGGCCCATAATTTAGCATTCAGAGTCGTGGTCCACTCTCAATCCAAAATTGTCCATAAAGCTCAGCTTTCATGTTTGTCCCCTAAGGATGAGGGTCTTGACACAACGTCTCCTCTCTCATGCACTTATCTGTCCACTTCTCCCTTATGCCTGATTTACACTGGTTGGTACATCGCAGGAGACGACTGCCAAGTTTACCTGCAGTTTAAGCAAAGCATAGGTGAGTCTTCCTCCAATGAAGCGTGTGAACTGCATGAAGGGAAAACAAAGCCTCTATCTGCAGACAGGCAAGTTCTTTACTAGAAGAATATACTCATAGCTATTGGTACAAATCCACAAAGCAGAAGATGACAATATTTCTCCAACCAATATTACAGTTCAGCCTCTGAAGCACTGAGTGATTCTGTCAGTTGTTATGGTTAAATAGATCATGGTGTTGCCTCTAAAATAAGTACTGTTATGTTAATTTAATCTTTTAATACAACAATAAGCAATTTTAACTTGATGTATTCCCACAACTTGCTACAGAACACAGAAGAACATTTTCTGTGCGTGAAAATAAATGGCCGCTGTCTACCCACACTCAGGGTAAAATCAGTACAATAAAAATGTTTTATTCATTTTACAAATAAATTTTAAGTTCCGTATTAATATCTGGTTTTGTACATATCATGTTACAGCACTCTCTAAACATCTGCTAAACTTGCCCACAACTGTGACCTGTATTTCAGCAAAATGCTTCAATTTTACAGGCACAATTTGAGGACACAAATGCTTTTGTTAAAGTCTCTTGTCCGGCAACTGCTCATATTGCAGTTTAATTTGCTGTTTTTTAGATGTGCATTCAAATTCTAAATAAAAAAGCCGTTTTCATTCGAACAGTACCAATTTTTGAATAGGTTCCTTTTTGGCTCTCACTGAAGCAATACTGTGGAAAAAGTTTGGTTTGAGGACAACTGATTTTCTTAGCATTTCCCTTTAGCTTTCTGTCTTCTAAATGGCGTTAGCTTAAATTGCTGTCGTTTTTTTTTTATTTAAAAATAGATACAAAAAAATATTAGTAAAGTCTATCAGGGTGAATTGCATAATAACAGCAACAAATGAAATGTTTCTATTTATTATGCAGTGCTTTAACTGAGAAGCAAACAAAGTCGGGGAAGAGGAACCCCCCACCACCATCCTCCAGGTCCTCTGATGAGATAAACTGGTATGGTGAAACACTGATTATGTCACCAGTGTATGACACCATAACCCACCTGCTACTGCAGCTTTCAATTTTAATTTTAAAAGAAAACTTAGAAATGTACTTACTTTTCTTTGCTTGTATAAACTTGCTAAACTGAACATCTGAAGGAATGTTTAAACTGGAAACATTCATTCTGACGGGACTATATAAGAATGTCAGCTTTGGAGTGACAGGTTCAGTTAGGACTGTAACACAAGAATGACCTCCTCAAGTGGAGCTGGGCAGCTTTGTAGATGTGAGGGTCTGAAGCTAAGAAGTTTAAAGTTACTGAGAATGAAGATCTAAAGACAGTGATGTATGGATGTATGGATGGCTGAGTTCTTGCATAGTATTCTATATTTTGGTCGATTTATAATGTGCATGGAAGAAAGTGAGCCCTGTGGTCTTAACAAGCATGAAAGCCAGTGCTGGGTGCTGTGTTCTCAGTACAAGAACACTCAAAGGCACCAATCACTGTAGACTAAGAAGCAAATTCTCTGGGAGGATTGCAGATCCTGAAGGTCACAGAGAGGGTACCACAGGAAACGGTTTTATAAGCAGATTGACAGCAAGCCCCACTCTGGGTTTTTACAAGCCAGTTTTTCTTTCTTGTGGTTTAATTGCCTCAGAAATGCAAATGTGAGGACCTTGTTTTCCTGCTCCTAACCATAGTCATGTGTGAACAGCAAGCTCACCTGCTGTGCTTCCCGCTCAACTTCTCGACTGGGCAAGAGCACAGAAATGGCAGCCACAGTCTGTCATACATATGCACATGTTTTCTTTTACTAGTGTTTTTTTTTTTTTGAGGCACATTTTAGCTTGTCAAAACAACAATGAGGTTGTTACACCCATGGGGACTCACACTGAACTTTAATGACAAAACCGATAAAAGACGTGCGTTAGAGCGTTCCACTTGGATGGCATCCCATTCACCAAGTCGTGTGTGAACCATAATTCCACCCTACAAAGTGCCCTTCCATTTTTTTCAGTCCAGTGCAGCACACACACTGCCCTAAGATAACAGAAGCAGGAGTGTTGCCTTCACTTAACTGTGGTGTACATGCAGCCCTCAGCAAACAACACCTTCTTGTCCAGAGGTGTCATTTTTATGCAGGCAACAGAACGTTTAATGACCACTAACAGCTGAGCCTCTAACCTGGGCAAAATCCATTCTTTACAGTCTCAGGACTGTGACACTGAGCTGAAATTCCCCGTGCCCACACCTGGAGGTCAGGTGCAAGCACGGATCAGCCGAAGCGGGTGAGTGGGAGTTTGTCAAGCAGAGAAATAAACATCCAAAAGTAAAAGATACGTGCAAACCACCCTAGATGGGGGTGAGACATTTGGCTGTAAATGTGTGAGGTCAGAGGTCACATGTTCCTTGGGGGAGATGTGTCCTCCTATGCCCAAAGGACCTAAACGGACCACACAGGGCGGCACACATATGACCCACACACCATGCTTACAACAACAAGGGAAGGCACTGTCAAAAAAAGATGTAAAGCAAAAGCTATTCATCTTTCTCTTCAGTCATGTGTTTAAAAATGAGGCTACATGTACTTTTATCAGGTAACAGAGGAAAACATAGTTTGCAATAAATGTTAACAAAACAGAAAAACTGATTTTTTTCCCACAGTTTTTGCTAATACAAGAAATACAACGCATAATTTTTTGCGTTCTCCTTTTTTTTCCCAGTCAACAACACAATAGAAACCTTATTTTAATTTATAAAAACCTTATTTTAATTAAAACTGAATATCACAAATGAGTTTATTGGACTTGAAGTGGATGTAGTAACACTGAAACAAACAGACCAATCAATTTGCTGCTATTATCAGTTAAAGTAAAGACAACATGGTGGTAGGATACTGCAAATTTTTGTTTGAAAAGCATTTCTGGGGAGGTGGAAATGTTTCTGTCAAAAATGACTGCTTATTTGTAGAAGTCAGATGGATAAAATTGGACATGTTATTTTAGTTCATGGGAGTGTGGTTCAGTACTGAAGGATACGTTGAATAAAGAGCAACGTTAGTTAGCATTACCAAAGTCATAGTTTATTTGTCTGGTGGGAATGCATGCCTTAGGTGTCACAGCAGCCATCTTGCTCAGTTCACTGAAACTGAGGGCAGCACCCTGTGTGCCTGGCAGCCCATCTTGTACCCACCCCACTGGTACAGGCAGTAGATTACAGCAACATTGGGGTTTCGCCGTAACAAATATTTAAAATAATCTAAGTACTAAAATGGATCAAAATGACTGCAGGTTTGAGTTCCTCAAATGAGGAGGTGCCGCCCAGCCTGAAGTTATGATGGAAGCTGTTCCTAACTTGGTAAACATAAATCAGCCTCAACCTGAACGTTCCTCTGGTTCCCTATGGTTGGAATGACTTTCCACTCCTCCCCATACATGAGAGGAACCCCACAGGTGAACAACTGAGCAGGCAGCTCAGACTTTCCTCAGAAGCCATTCTATAGAAATACCCTTCGTTTATTTCTCCTTTGTCACCCCTCATAAAGCTGTCTTCAGCTGCCCTGGGGGGTACCGTCACGGTGTTCAGCAAAAGCAGTCGACTGAGCCCTGGAGAAGCTGGGTTACACAGGCAGCATTGGCCTGAGGCCTGTCTCATTTCCCAGAAGGCTTTGGCTCAAATGTGTGTGACAGTAGATGTTGGCGCAATATTAAAAAAGATATATCTGGTCAGACAGGAAATCTTTAATGTTCAGGGTGAGCCTTTTACAAACCAGGAAAGGCCTTTAAGGAAGTTATGGAAACTAGTTGAAAAAAAAATTTTATTAAAATTTTTTTTTCCACAGTTACTTGTGACTAATGCCAGTATTTGTAGTGTAGAACACAAACAATGAAGCGTTACCGTATGTAGAAGTTATACATGTAAACTGAGCCTTAAGTTCCCATCATTCCTGGAGATTCTCGGAGACTCGCATCTTTATTTGATACGAAGACTCCCAGACCACAAATGCACTGACTCTCAAGTGTTTCCCTGGGAAAGGTGGAGTACTCTGTGTTCTTTGCTGTCAACTTGTAACTCAGTGGAAAAACCAAACACCAAAGAAACAATGAGAACCTGTCAACAGCAAATGGCCTCAATTACAGAAAGCAGCTTTGCTCCTCTACAGCACAAAGGTGGAACCAGCCAGTTGAATGTTATGTTGACAGCAATGAAGCAAAGGAAGTTCTAAAGTTCTCTTTTAGTGGACCTGAGGTCTGTGTCCCAAAACTGACCCCATGATGTCCTAATCCTTGCTAATGACAGGAGCACGGAGCAACACTTTCCTCCTTGAGGTAAAACAAGATCAAGGGATGTGTGCATGAACCACCCCCCAGCGCCAAAATGAGTTGGCAAGACTTTCCAAAGAGGAACTCCTGACCACATCCTGAGGCTTTGCAGGGTCCAAAACATTAGGAGCACAATCATGTGGGGCCACTTCATCTGGAAGGGGAACCACGGGGTCCAGTAATGGAGTTGTGAGGGTTTATTTTGTTCTACCTCTCAGTTTACCTGTACGTATTTTTTTAAAAAGGCTTTCCTATGGGGTAATCCAGTGCTTGCTATTATCTGTATGAATGATTTAAGAAACACTTTTTATTAAAATAACTATTATTAGGTACTTAATTTCAATATGACTCTTGCACATTTCCAGAGACTGGTGACCCAAAGCAAGTAAAGACATTCAATAAATATTATACCAGAATTATACCCATATTATATAGTATTATACCCATAAACAAAGAAAGGCTGTAGTTATAAATATACAGACAAGATGCATTAAAAGCAGGTGAATCACATTTTGAGATGATCGTCTAACCCCTTATCCTGTGCAGGTTTGTGGGAGGACAAGAAAAGGAAAATGTTCATCTTAATTAGAAAAGGAGTAATACCTTCATATTTTAAATGTTCCTCTTATTTCAGAAGAAAATGTCTATGCTGACAACTTGTTAACATCAGACAGGCTCTGCAAGTAATACAGTAACATTGCTACCATAGACAAGAATTCAATTCCCATTAAATCGAGGCAGTACAGTGTTCTCCCATGTTAATTCCCATTAAATCGAGGCAGTACAGTGTTCTCCCATGTTAATTCCCATTAAATCGAGGC
>JABJVR010004197.1:0-14981 GCA_025773905.1 Chitala chitala
GACCCAAGGTGGGAATTGAACCCCAGGCCTGGAGGTGCGCGGCGACAGTGCTAACCACCACGCCACCGTGCCGCCCACTCAGTATTTCATTGTTTCAAATTCTGTTTCATTTGCAGAAATGTAAATTAATTTGCGCCGATTATTTTTTAATACCAACATTTTGAGAGCACAAAACAATAAAAGGACCTGTAGATAAAATTGTGAAAGCTTTGAAATTTTGGCAAAAACCTGGCTGTATACATTAGCAAGTGACACAAGTGACAGGCACATCTTTAGTAACCTGTTTGACTTTCTGCCTTTTGTCAGCTGGACCTTGTGAGTGGATAGCTGGGCATGTTTTTGGCACTGGTATAATTGTGATGCTGTAGATCATATCCGTTTCCATTTGCAGATATATCTGATTTACTATTAGTCAAAGTACATGAGTAACCCCAAGAAACTAGTTCTCAAAAGTGTGGGCAGAGTGTGAGCAGAGTTTCTCCTAGTGCTTTAGAACCAAGGTGCAGCGAGCTCATCTCTGCTCTGTGGTCAGCCTTTCTCCTGCGTGTCCAGAGCAGAGAAGAAGGGAGGATGGCTCCCATGGACCAGTTCATGCATGAACAAAAGCACTGGCTTGAAAGGGCCCGGGATGAAATAGCATGAGATATGTACACACAGTAGGAAAGCAATCGAGGAGATCTAACTCAAATACCCCCATTCCCTCAGAGGCAGAACAAAGGCCTCCCGGCAGGTATTTGGAATGCCGTGCGGAGAGCAGGCAAGGGGAGAACAGATAGGTGACTTGCAGCCGCAGACAGCCTTGCGCTCCACAACTGTTTCGGAGACGTCTGCCTTTTGTTTGAAGTGGGAGATGTTATTGTATGATGCACAAAGAGAGAGGTGGGCAAAATGTGGAAAGGCTGGGCGGGGAGGGGAGGAGAATGATGGAACAAAATTAGCGGCAAGATTTAGATAAGCTCAATTCCTCGCTATCGCTTTCTAATGAGGCATCATGTGAAGCCTGAACAAGCCCTGCGGGAAGCCGCTAGGGACATGCAGGTAATTAGGGGGCAGGTCTGGTATAAACACGCCAGGCCTGAGGGGGACTCACCCAGGCTGAGCAGTAATATCTGCTCCCCCAGTACCCAGTGAGCTTGGCCCCTTTGGGGTTGGGGGTGGAGAATTACATGCTCAGTTCTAAGGTAGCATCAAGGATGTTGCTGTGGCTTAGTACAATAAGTATTGTCATTCCTCATTAAACCAACATGAAATCCATGCTTTTTGGGGCATTTAAACAAAGCTTCAAGATGATCATTAAAATCCAAAATGCATGCATGATGTTAAAACTCTTACCAAATCTCCAGCAGATATGCAGGTTCCACTTTAGCATCAGCTCTGTGAGTCTGATTTCACTAAACGGGCAAACTCTGGCCTGGATGCGAAGGGCATTCTGTGTGCCTGGTTATTTGTGCTGTCATGTTCCTTGACTGTAACCTGAACCCCATTTCCTGAAAGGGGAGCAAATGGATCCCTCAACACTCCCTGACAAAATGGTGAGTGTGAAGATATTTATAGTGCCACAAAATTTGAGAGTTCAATTCCAAATCGGAGCAATACCGAATACAAAAATAGGCAGCAGAGTTATATCTGCTTCCTTAACTTGTGCTGTGATAAAGTACTTGTAATAATTGCTATTCAGCACCTTGGACAGATCTAATAAATGGCAGTTCCTATTTACAAGGAATGTAGTTAAGAATAGCAAACAAATCAACTACTATGCAATATTTTAATTGTAATAGAAATTATTTAACAGGTTGTAGTTACAATGTATCTGCTGCTCTTTACTGTGTTTTACCATTCAGGTCTTTTATTGTTGACAGTTCATTTCAATAAAAAGTACCTCCACATCATGGCTCAAAGGTCGCATGCATTTTCCAAGCATTTCATTAAAGACGGTCTGTTGATCCTTGATTGACACATTTTATTAAAACCTCAATCATCCCAATTTGAGTGTTTCTGTTAGTTACAATGGTCATGTGCAATTTTGACCCAAAACAAGATGAACAATTACAATTTTAAAGTTTATTTCCTTATATTAATGTTGAATTTGAATTTAAATACCGAAATTTTACATCAAGTCCTGTTAGCATAAAACCGTGAGTCCTAAGAGAGTGTAAGACAAACGGAAGTCGTTAACATGCATGAGTGTGTGCATTTATTCCACAGTGAACAAACACTGCAAGTCTTAATCACAACAGTACTTGGATCTGCTCAGTTTGTGAGTGTCTGCTCAGTTTGTGAGTGTCTGCTCAGTTTGAGAGTGTCTGCTCAGTGTGTTATAGAACATAACACCAAACTAAAATCTCTTCTGTGTCATAACTGACACAGAAACACAAACATCGTGTGACAGGGAATTATCCTTGACTAAGATATGTCTAGTATGGAATTATGTCCCAGTGTGTTGCACCATTTTGAACTGGCCCCCAAAACAATCATACATCTGCTACTCCACAGTAATGTGTAAAGAGCTTCCAGACATGGAAATTATATTTGAAATGGTAAGGATATGGAGCATTTTGCACATCCTCGGTCCTCTCTTCTGTGTTACGCCTTTCAGCCTTATTACATTTGTTACTAAGGAAATAAATAGTCATTTTATGTAACAAATTGAAGAACACAAACTGGTTAACCAGCTGAGAAAATCTAAAGCAGTATTTTTTCCACAAAAACAATGCAATCTACTTGTCCATCCTTCCATCCATCTGTCCATCGATCATCAGCCACCAATCCCTGAATGGGTTGCAAAGGCAGCATGTAAATGTTGAAGCATGCATATGATCTTTCTCAAGCTATTCCTGGGGGATCCCAAGCTTTTCCCAGTCTTAATGGGAAATACACTGACTTCGACAAGTTCTGGGTCTGCCCACAGGGCTCTTCCTAATTGAATAGAAGTCTGCACAGGAAGTCAGTCTGATAAATGCATAAATAGTATTAAAACTTCACCTATGCTAATCATTGTAAAACCATTTTAATTATTTCTGTGTCGCCAGTAAATTAAAAATGTTATTAAACAACCTAACTGCACCTACTTCTCATGGATAAACATTCAGTCATTGGGTCTGGATATAGCATCCCTAATTATGTCTGTAAAATCCAGAAGCTTATTTTCCTGTGCTTGGCAGACCACACATCCCAGAATAATATTCATTTATTATGGTCTTTGACCTGACCATCCTTTGCCACAACAGTGTATCTTATCTTGTACTGGAAAAAGATGAGGAGAAGATGGTTAAAGAAAATCAGAACACCAAAGCCACAGACTGCCTGTAAGGGACTTTTGGTAATTATGGAAGTTTAACAACAAATTCAGATGTTTACAGCCAGTGGAATTTTAAGCACCCAAAGTTGTTATGAACTTAGAAGACGTTTCTGGTTTATTTCTCACGTATAGTCAAGTCTGTTAGCTTGTGGTCTGAAGTCATGTCTGTGTCAGCAGCTTTAATGCCATTCCCTCAGCACTAGGCCCTTTGCAGCGTTTGTGTTGCATGTATAGCGGTCAAAATATTTGTGCGTGCACTGGTTGCTTTCATGCCTTTGTTTTGCCTTGAGCTCACGCCTTGCAGATAAGGGACAGAGATGGTGGCTCACCCCCCAGCTCCTTCTACCCACAATGTTCTTGCTGTTTGATGTGGTGTCTCCTCATCACAGATCTGGAAAGGCTGATGACATGTAATTAGCCACATGCCCAGATGGTCCAAGTTGTGTATCGTTTCACCAATTAGCGTAAGTCTGGCTGCCTCTGCTGAATGTGAGGAGATTGAGTGCGTCGTTCGGGTCTGTCCTCCCTGAACCTGCAGAACTGACGTGAGCCCAGATCCAAGGGGTCCCAGCATGAAAAACATTGAGCGGGTCAGCATGGCTCTTATGGTTTTCATATATATATATATATATATATATATATATATATATCAGCAGAGTGTGAACATTTAATGTGTCTGTGTTATTCAAGATCATAATTATTATAACTTTAGAGTACACAGAAATTGTGTTTTGATGATTTAAGTACTCTCATGTTGTGTTACTTCATTAAATCATTACAGACTTTTATTTCTGTTTTTAAGGTATGTGGATATATATTGTTACTTACTGTGCTGTATTTGTCCATAGTTTTCTTGGTATTGTGGTTTTCATGTGATTATAACTAATGTGCTGCTGAGGCACGTGGACCACGTGGTCTGTTTTTGTGACAGCATCTGGTTTGCTTCCTCATAAAGAATGAGCTTGACTGATTTTCCTCAGCAGAACCCCCTGTTCCTTACAGAGACTCTACTTAAGTTCTCCACTCTTGTAGTGAAACACCACTCATGTCACTACAAATTATTCGCTGCAAAATTTAAAGCTCCAAGATGTTTTCCTTAACCTTCCAAACCGGGGTTGAACAACTTTTACCACATTGAAAAGTGTAGGAGAAAATAATTTTTCATGTTTAGCTTGCTTCTGTAAGTGGCTTCTTGTCTGGGGTGTACCCTGCTGTGCATTCTGTGCTGCCGCGTATAAGTTACAGGCCCCCAGAGAACCGATATGGACGATCCTGGAAAATGAATGACTGAAAAATGTCAATTGGTCAACCTGCAAAATGGTTATGAGAACAATTTGTTAGAATTAGTTCACAAAGACCCTGTTTGCACAAGATCAATCCTTGAAGTCTATGAAGCCACGAAATCTCTACTATATTTTTCATTGTTTTAAATGATGTGTCTTAGAGGCTACACAGTCTGTATAGGTACTAACTGGAGGTGTTCATTCGCCTCCATACCTGTTCCCCAGTCAGGTGGAAGTATTGTAGCAGACTGCTATGAGCGCAAAGGAGCAGGGGTTTCCTCTATTATGACTTAAAGTTGTTTCTAATATCTTCTTGTTTAAAGATTCCAACAACAGCCTTTTAAGGTAAGGGAGAAAGTGTATTTTTTTTCTCTCGAAAATGATGGGGGATGACAAATGGCTTTGAGGAAAGTGGGTTCAAGCCCTGCCGAGCATCACGCAGAATGATGCTGAAAGCCGTTAGAGTTGCTTAAACAGGCAAGGTCCAGACCTTCCTGTTCCTACTTGGAGCCGATTTCCTTTCTGCCGCTGTGGTTTTCAAGAGCACATCACGTCTTCTCTTGCAGCTCGTGAACATAACCAGGCTCCTCCACAGCTGCTGCTCTGTTGAGCCATGTGACTCTTCTTTCTTTTGTTTGTGCTACTTCAGAACAGTAATGTTTCGTTTCGTAATGAAATAAGCAAGCCACTTATAAAAATATTTTCCCTGCCTTGTACTACCTTGGCAATTTAAGTGGCATTGTAATTACTTTTACTGGTATATGTTCAGTTGTTTTCTGTCAGTTCTAGTGCACTGTACATCAGTGACATCTCTGTACAGTTTCCACTATGCCTTGCCTTGCTTGTATTATAAATCTGTTGTTTATGCATCACTTGTGTCGTTTTTCCGATATTACTGGGCGGAGCTCTGCAAGTAATCATTGAAATACAGTTGTTGATTAAGGCAAAAGAAAAATGGTTAATCTAGAACCTTGAGTAAGTGTATATCTGTACAACGACTGGAAACGAAATTCTGATTCTGTTTCAGGGAGGATAAGATGCAAACCTTGAACAGGAGCCTATTGCATCGCAGAAAACACACACACATGCACACACATGCACACGGGCTGCAGAGTTCACCTAGATAACTTGACTCTGGGTTGTGGAAGGAAATCCATCAAGCAGACACTGCACAGGCGTATGTGAAACTGCACTCAGTCTCCTCAACCCCACAACGCTGGACCTGTGATTCCTGTTACTCTAGTTCAACAGAGGACACATACTATACATTTTGTGCCATGCATTCTAGATTTTTGATTAATTTTATTTTACTAGTGCTGTTCGTACAATACATAGTTGAAAATCTACTTTGATAGAACAGAAATTTTGTGAAAACAGATAATTTTGCACACTACTTGATTCGTGTGTCGAACTGTGACACCTTTCAACCATGCTTTACGTTTCGATTTACATTCTGTACATCATGAAGGACATGTTGTCCTGTTTTGACTTTCTGTAGCTGAGTTTGTCAATGTAATAAAGAGTAACTGCAAATCATCGCTCAAAGGTTGCATTTCATAGTAGTTGCGTTTTCCAAGCATTTGGTATTAGAGAAAACCTTGATGCTCCAAGCCTTGCCGAGTGCTTACTGCTCAACCTGAAGAACCCCGTGCACGGCCTGTGAAACCGTTCACACCGACATCCAGGTAACACAGTCCCCTTGGTTATGATTACATAAGAAGGTTGTTTGCTAAAGTGTCTTAAAAGTCAACCTCCACCATTCCCTCCTAAAATGTTTTTCCTTTTTTAGACTCAATATTGTGGGGGATAATACTTGGTATTATCGAGGTGTGCCTGGTTATGGCTGATGTCACACAGTGTTATGGAAAGGACAGCAGGTGACTGATGATGTTTAGTAAGCCTGACAGCTTGTATTGGACTGAAATGAGGGCACAGCAAAGCCTTAGTCTTCTGCTCCAATTGAATCCATGAGAAGAGACTTTAATGTCCTTCCCCTCTCTTCTCGCTTTGGCTGCTTTGCTGAAACTCAAAACCAAAGGAAATTAAAGGGCTAATGATCCTTTATCTCCTGAAGGTATGAGGACTTACAAAACTACAGGGCAGCCCACTCCTCCAAAAAACTCAATTTATCACTGGGGCCAGGACAATAGAGGAGCGGTCCAAATTCATCTGATCCACAAGCCCAACTTACAGCACACAAAGGTTTGACATTATTGCTTGGCTGATCATGTGACCCATCTTCTCATTCTTTTTTCTCTTTCTGTGCATTTGTGAAACAATTTTGATATTTGGGGAAATGGATACCTCTTTGAATCAGCACAAAAACACAAATGTGAAGATGGAGGTATCTGAATGATGTTCTGCCTCTGATGTTGTCTTATTAGGCTCACATCACCACTGGCGTGCTGTAGAGTTCCCTGACTTTTAACTGTCTTGTGCTCCTGGATGAGGGTCATTTGGGTGAGAACAGAGGACAGGCCCTCTTGTGTGGGTGACGGTGTGGGCCGTACACAGCAGGTCACCCTGTCTGCTTTTCCCCATCACAGCACGGCCTCGGTTTCACAGTCTACCATCTCTGCAGCCGTTTGGCTGGGTGTGATGGCATCTGTGCCTGTCTATATGTCCATTCCCAGTTGTTTGTCCCAGGGCAGCTGTGAAGGAGAGGTAGTGCAGCTTTTAACAAATGAGAATTTATCGAGCCTGAGTTCAACCCCAGTTTCCAGTAAAGCCAGGGCTTAAACACGCCACACTTTCCATAAATTAAAAGGGAGGGATACAGGGGGTCCTTGGCAGCCAACATCTGGTATGTGTTACAGCCTTTACGCACAGCCAGTGTTGCAATGTTAGTGATACACCCCCCAGCCCCCACAAACACTCATGTTCCATAATCCCATCCCCCGACTCTGCTCCTTAACTTGTGGTTTGACACCCCTGTACACACCAATAAATTCGTAATGAAGGTTTGCAGACAGGCCTGTATTGTAACTGAGCTGCATCCTGAAACCATATGTGCTGCGGTACAAGATAACACCATAATACAATATTTGAGATAACATGTGGTTTCATACTAAACTGCTGTTTTATAAGTTGTTGTATATGTTAATGTTATAGCATTACAATCAGTCAAGGCAATTATGAAGTCTTGCATTATTACTGTATACCCTGATGACAGCCTATGAATGGTATATTTTTATATGCTTTGATAAATACTTTTGTTCTAATTATTTGTTGATGGTCTCCTTTAATCCAGTAAGAGACTCCTTTATGTATAGTTATGCATGGGCAGAAGATACCAACATGCCAGCTGTTTAACAGCTGTTTTCCCAGGCCACTAAAAAAGAGGATCTTTGTGTCACCATGTGTTTGGTGCAGTGCGACTGATCCCGGAACAGCTGCCCTTCCCTTTTCCCTTTAGAAAATAATGGGAGTCCGTGATTGACTTCTCCCTTTGAACTGTCAGTTTTCAGCGGCGTCTGTAATTACACCTGACTCTGTGTGTGGAGCTGGGGATGGCTGGCTGGATGTCAGAGGAGTGCAGACTCTCAGGTCACAGCAGGGTCAGTCTGTGATGTTACATTCACCTGAGGCCACAGACCCTGGAGACAAACCATTGTGTTCTCTCAAGTGCCTCTCCTTTCCAGTTAATCCTTTACTCCACCCTAAAACCACTCCAACCAGCAGCACAGCACCTCTGAGGCTTCACATTTGAACTAAAAAAGATTCCGCAAAATCTGCAAGATGGGTGTAAATTTGGAAAAGGTTCTATGAGCATTTTATTTTCATTTTAGCATATGATTGGATTAAACTGAATTGAATTGAACTGAATATCTTTATTGTCATTGTACAACTACCTACAACGAAATTGAGCGCAATCCTCAGTGCAGACAAAACACAGAAAAGTGCAAATAATGAACAACAACCAAAAAAAACTATTAAAAATAATTAAAAAAATATATATACTCTACAAGAAATTTGGAACACACATTCAACACAGAGGCAGCATGGTGGCATGGTGGTTAGCACTGTTGCCACGCACCTCCAGGACTGGGGTTTGATTTCCACCTTGGGTCTGTGTGTGTGGAGTTTGCATCTTCTCCCTGTGCTTGGTGCCTGGATTTTCGCTCCAGGCTTCCCTGTGACCCTCACCAGGAATAAGCAGTATAGAAGATGATTGACTGACTGACATTCAACACGTTCTGTCACTATTGCACAACTCCTGATATTGTACTTGGACAATTTCATATTGCACTATAGAGCAGCATTTAGGTTAGATGTGACGTGATGTGGATGTCTTTCAGGGTTGGTTGATCTACTTGTTTGTGGAGGTGACTGATGGGTCTGAGTCAGTAGGGGGCGTTTTTCTTTCAGGGATTGATTGTGCCAAAAAGACAGACCCAGGCTGACCTTCTGAACATTATTCTGGCTGGGGAACATCTTTGTGTAATGTAATTGTAGTGAGAAACTTAACTCTAATCTTAACAACTTAAACTCAGCATTAGCTCCTTAGCTGGTGTACACTACTTTTGATTAAACTGTAACATATCAACATTGCCGCTCTGTTTTGTGAAAGCATACTTCTGTTATGCTTTTGAATAAAGAGCCCCCTAAATGAATCTTGGCTCCTCTGTGGTTATATCAAACACATGCAGGCCCATGCTGTTTGGAAGAAAACTACGCACTCAGTCTCAGGCCTAACATGACGGTTTTAAATAAAACACAGCTTTCTTTCGGTCGCTGTGTCGACTGTAGCAGTTCTCATCTCACCACATCTGTTTTATGCAGTTTTTGACTTGAGGTGAAAAGAATTCAAGCCGCCTGGATTGACAGCTTTGTGATTTTGTTAAAGCTGGTTCATTAGTTTAAAGGATTCAACATTAACTAAAGGTCAAAGGTGACATCCTCTCTGGTCATTCAATACCCCTGACAAAGTCGGGCTAACCTGCATTTAGGTTTACAAGGACTCTAAACGTTTTGGCTTAAACTGAACGATTACTTTACTAATGGATAACGAAAAAGTGTACTAGATATGGCCCAAAATGTTATTTCGTCTTACATAATAGTGATAACCACAAAGTAACCAGAACAAATTACTCAAGATTAGAACTTATCCTCATCTACATAAGGAAGATGATAAGGTAGTATACCTGGAAAACCATGTGTGTGTGTTTCTTTTGGAAACCTTCTTTCATTTGTCAAAAAATTTTGCTTTTTTATTAGTTACAGAAAACTGGACATCAATTCACAAGTTGAAAAAGTCAGTATACTAGAGAGGTGGAGGAGGTAATTGAATTTTGCCGACGACCACCTTATTAGTGTAAGACCTGCACTGCAAACACGTTATGAGCTCACGGTCACAGCTGTCCTCTGGGCACTTTAATGAGCACGCTCCGTGCGGGTCGGGGCGTGGGAAACCATGCTGTACAGCTCCCCCACCCCGTGCCCTACCGTGCCCTCACCAGTCCCAGACTTTAACAATATGTTATTAATAGTCCCTGGCCCAACCTTGTTGCTCAGCCAAGGAGGGTGTGCATGTTTCCGGTGTCACACAGCGGGAAAAGCTCAGGCCTGTTCTGGAACAGGTGGATGCCATTTTGCAGCGTCCAAGTGCTGTGACAGCTGATTCAGCTGTGATTTACAGGTGAGGTGAGAAACTGTGTAAATGTCTATTACTTATACTGTTGGTCTGTCAGTGATGGTGGTGGTCAAGACTGTGTCTGCAAACGACACCCTTGCTCAGTGCCGTGTTTGTGGATGGCTCGTCGAGGCCTCGAGTCAGCAAACAACATTGTAAAGGCCCCCGACTGTGAATGGCAGAACCGGTCAGAGACCTGCATCTGTGAACAATTTTGTTTGTCAGCAACATGTCTGTGCATGACCCTGTCCTGCTGGTGAGGTCCACATAGGACAGGAATCTGTAAAAGATCATCAGGACGCAGCTCTAACACAGCTAGCAGTCATGGCTTTACGTGACCAAACCCATCACAGCTGTCTAGTACACTGCAGCTGGGCCTAAGAACCTGTAGGGCACAGTATTAAAACAGAGAATCCATGAAGATTCATACACATCTGAACATTCAGTTTACAAGGACTTCAATTATATGTAGTTTTGTCATTGACATTTAAAATCCTATATATAGCAACCCTTACATGGATGATAAACTATTTTACTGTTACAAATTAGCATTTTAGCACGTGTTCATGTAAAACATTTCTTGGAAGTTTTGAAATGAAAAAGAATGAAAATCTGTCTATCTAGAGGAAGCAAAAGTCGTAAAGTTTCTAGGAGTGATAAATATCAAATTTGTTTCTAGTAAAATTTTCTATGATTATGAATGTCTGTTAATTAACTTTTTATTACCTGAAACAGCCAGTACTTACCTTTATTTCTGAGAAAATGATGTGAGCATTATTTCTCCTGTTAGAGTGCCTATGAGTTAGACTCATTCACTATGGCCATACTGGCCATACTGGCTGTGCTCTGTGAATACATGCATGATGGACTGACTCACTGGGTTTGTGTTCTTATTGTGTACAGTCAGGGTATAACAGGCTGAATGCTCGACTTATTTGTAAAAAAAATTAAAAGTGTGCACATTCAAACATAAGGAAAATAGGTAATATATAACACAAAATCATTATGTAATTAACATAAACATAACAGAACCCGAAGAATTATGAAATATTTATCCCTGACATGCAGCAATAAACAGAAGGAAACATCTGAAACTGCTGATAATAAACAGTGAAATGAATTCACATTCTGCATCATTTCATATGCAAAGCAGGGGCAGTGACAGCAAATTCGTAAAGAAAACATTGTGTGGGGAGTGTCGTATTAATGTCTTCCAAGTTACAGGCCTCATCCAGATTGTTTTTATTTCTGAAGTTGCTGACCGGTTGCAGGGGGGCAACTACACCCTTTGCCCCTTTGTACCCCCTCTACTGCTACTACTGCATAAAGAGTACTAAATAGTGTACATTAGAAAATGAATAAAGGGACAAAAGGGGAGGTGTGTGACATGTACAGTGTAAAGTGTGTGACATGTACAGTGTAAAGTGTGTGACGTGTAAAACTGTTATGCAACCCTATATCAAAGGAAAATTACAGCACATATACTATACATACATTTACACTTTAACTTATTCCTGAAAAATCACTTACGAAATACAGATAGCAACATTTTAAATAAATAAAAATAAAAACACAAAGCATTACATAAAAAATGTATTAAAAAGTATTCCCCCCCCCCCCTTAATGACAGGTGTAATTTATGGAAATATAAACAACTGAAACAGTATAGGTGTAACAGTATAGGTCACGTATAGGTGACTCCCTCGGCTACAATGGCAGCAAGTCAAAGTGATTCTGTTTTCGGGCCTCCGTTTTTCGATGTCATAGCAAATATTAAGCAAGAGGCCTGAGGTTCCCCCTACCTCACTGAGACACACTGCATGAAGGCTGGGGCAGAGCTGTAAGGCGCGGTAACCTGACCGGATTGTGAGCAAAGGCCTTTTTCAGTGGAGAAAAACGGGCTGCTTAACTCAGGAGACTGTAAATAACTGGATATGCTTTGATGTGTGGGTACTCCGAAGATGAAGAGCCATGTTCCATGTTCACGGGTTATCCCGCAGAAAGTACTCTAGTGTGTTTGCTCTGTCTAATCAACTACTCGTGGTCTTTGTATACATCAAATGTATGGAAGAGTTTAATGACTGACAGTTCCTACCAACCAATAGATTTAGTAGCAGTCTCACACTTTGGTGAATATCTGATTCTGGAAATGGTTAAAACAATAAGCATCGGAAACAACAAAGTGAGCTAATGACTTCCCCCAAGGGGGGGTTGGGGTTGTGGGCGAGTCTGTTGGCAACCACAACAGACACACCTCAACAACCAGTGACCCTGGTGGGACACCACACTGTTTTGTGAAGGTGTTTCAGCAGAAATGAAACTCTAACACGGATGCATGATATTTTTTTTCGTGAGTCCTCAGGACCTTATCCACAACTACAGCTTAAAAGGGTTAATAAATTAGTTAATTAATTAACTACCATATGAGTCTACACTCCAATAAGCATAGGCTTATTATGCTGCCATGCAGGATTTTAATTAACAACACAGTGCTGCCATTCACTGCTCACTGTCTTCAGTGTCACAGTTAACATCCTTCTTCGGCCACAATGTGAGATTCACGCACAAAGACCTTCCTGGAATGCTGATCGGAAGACAGCCATGTGCTGCACAAGTCTTTTCTTTGGTCTACTGAATTCACCCTGGGTGGAGGTCTATTCCCTGTGTCTGCTTGGACGTTCTGATACTGATTTGTGCGTGCTGTCAGTCTACACCATTATTCACACTTTGAAGACACTTCATGCTTTGAAGTACACAATTTTTTTCATTGCTCGAACAGCATTGCAAATTTTTCAGCACTATTGTTAGTAGCCAAAAAAGAAATGAATCAGTTCTTGCTTCAAATCACTGAGGCAACATTTTAGTTCTCCAAGGCCCTGGTACAACATAACCAAATCAGGAGGAACTGTCCGATTCTGTTTATCTTCTTAACTCTACCCCTGTTTCGTAAAATCAAGTAAATGAAGGGTCCTTCAAGCAATCGGTGGAGATTCAGGTGATGTGATCCCATTGACGGGCTGTGAGCTCGCTCTCCCTCTACCTGTGCTCCGTTCGGGGAGCATTGAGCCTTCAGCTTCGGCTGGAGCTCTCAAATGAAGACTCCTTCTCAATAATTCAAAAGTCGGCGTGCAGTCACAGCAGAAACAGCACCTGCCTCTTGCGTTTCTATTTCATCAGCTATTCCTTTTAGTTGCGAACCTCAGACCTGATCAAACAATTCCTGCCTGCTCTCCGCAAGCCACAGAATCCAGGATGCCCAGAGTTTTCAAAGAGTGCCACTTTTCAGAAAAAGTGTGAGCTGGAAAAACAAAAAAAAGATTCTGGCCTACTTAAAAGAATGGCTGAACCTGTGACCGCAGTTTGTCCCGGGGTGGGGGGCACCCTAGCTCGTGGAGGCCAAGTGTTTCACTGTTTGTGGAATCCACGGGATGGCTAAGAAAGGACATCATGATCCATTTACACAAACACCTTCCATCCTGCCATCTTCCATACCCAATATATTTCCGCAATCATCCACATGGACTTCAACCTGACACCAGCAGCCGGCTTTCAGAACAACAACCTGTCTCTCAGCTGAAGCCAAACACCCTCCCCCAAGCTCTGGTAAGACCATTATGTTGGTCCTCAGGGCCTGGCACCTCATTATCTTCATGTAAAAAGCTGGAATAGAAACCAAGACCAATTCCCTTCTCTCACTACGATACCTCTCTGTGCCATGAGACAGTATCTTTTCCTTACTCAATTTTTCCTCACCAGAAAAAAAGTTCCTTTCTCATTTTATACAATATTCTCTTTCTTTGTATTTTCTATGCTCTCTGTCTAAGTCTGTGGTACAATTGGTTTTGCCTGTGTTTGTAGTCAGAGCTGGCTGTGCTGGTGGTGTTGTGAATATTCTCTTACTGAGTTGTCAGGCAGCCAGTGTTAGAAAAAAAAACGTCCGTGCTGAAGTGTATACTCAGCTGTTTGGTTAGTGGAAACATTATTAAGGATAAAGTTTTGGTGCTACTACTCATTAACAGCGTTGCAGAGAAGCTAATGTTGTCCGTGAAAAAGCTTGTTGTGTAACGGACACTACGAGTAAAAGGGTTGATGCTGGAATGAAGGCCACTATAGTGGAAATCAGTGTGATGTCAGTAAAAGTGACATGAAGACACCATGTATGCCTTAGGTGGGGAAGCTGCGGGGGAGGCTGAAGACTTGGTGCATTCCAGTCTCTGCTGAACATTCCTGTCTCGCTCAGGAGGGGGATACAGAAAGGCGAACAGCCCTTTGAGTTGAGGTGCTAAAGCAGGGCCCTTCCACCCTGAGCTGGGCAGAGACAAAGGCAGGGGACAGGGCAGCAAATGGCCTTCTCTGGGTGGGTTCTCAATGGCCCTTATTAGGCACAACAGGAAGCAGGAGGCAGCCTTAGGGCTTTTCACACACCATTCAGCCTGAACCCCACAGGGCGGACCATTATCATCACAGTTCAGTTCTGCAGCCCCACAGACCAAAGTGTGTGTTATTATAATGGTGAGTGTACACACACATGCATGACGTTTAAGTGTGTATGTTTCCGGTCTATGTACATCACAGTGTATAGAATATACCACCAAAAGCATGTGCCTCTCTGCATATGACGCAGAAGGTAAAGCTGGCTTCAGGGCCAGATGCAGTTTGATTAGCTTGAATATAAGATAAAACCCTGTACCTTTCTCTCTGTGTGTGTGTGTGTGTGTGTGTGTGTGTGTGTGTGTGTGTGTGTGTGTGTGTGTGTGTGTGTGTGTGT
>JABJVR010004198.1:0-14979 GCA_025773905.1 Chitala chitala
GCGCACACACCCACGGTATTCAGCCACTGACACGCGCACACACCCACGGTATTCAGCCACTGACACGCGCACACACCCACGGTATTCAGCCACTGACACGCGCACACACCCACGGTATTCAGCCACTGACACGCGCACACACCTACGGTATTCAGCCACTGACACGCGCACACACCTACGGTATTCAGCCACTGACACGCGCACACACCCATTAATAAAAGACATAATGAAAATGGTTCCTGTTCCACATGTGCTTACCTGGGGGCATAAAATCTCGCAGCTTCTCAGGAATAATGATGCCCTCCTCAGTCTGGTAGTTCTCCAGGATGGCACAAATAGTTCGTGTGGTGGCACACATCGTGGCATTCAGCATGTGTACAAACTCGGCCTTGATGAGAAAATAAATAAGCAAATAAAGGCGACAGTTTATTTTGGGTGACTAGATTCCATGATCAAAAAATATATAAAAAATTGATATATTTTAACAATGTTACAGAAATCCTCAAGTTTATTACCAGAATTTCTGTAATTAAGACAGAACTTTGGAAAGAACTAAATGCTGGCTATGCTGTGACCCTGTTACAATAAAGCCAGTGTGTTCAACCTTGTCCATCATCTTCTTGGTTTTGCCATAGCGGATTCTCAGCCGCCGCGCCTGGTAGTCGGTGCAGTTCGAGCAGGACACCAGCTCCCGGAAGGCGCCGGAGCCTGGAAACCAAGCTTCAAGGTCCAGCTTCTTGCTGGCCGCATGGTTCAGCGAACCTGGAAGTCCAAGTAAGAGGTCATGCATTGCCAGTTGCTCAGATGTTCAGTGAGCCCAGCACGCCACATTAGAATTTTGGGCTGATAATCCATCCCAAACACTCAAGAAATTTTATCATGACATTTGAGGTGAAATGGAGAATAATATTTGGAGATATCTTCTGGGTTATGATGTTGCACCTTCAAAGAACCCAGTTAATCCAAAAAGTGAGACTAAGGCATGTACCAGATCAGTTATGATGTAAAAACGAATTCACAACTTTAAAGCAATCAATTTCAAATGCCTTATTTCTGTTCCACAGTTGTATTCAAAGCCTCGCCAAGAAAGACAGAAAAAAAACCAGAGCAGAGGTCACTCATCTCCCCGCCCCCTTTCTTCAGCAGTTCAGACAGCTTGGTATATTTTAGCCACACGGTCCATAGGGCTGCTCACCTGAGACGATGTTGACGATGCGGTAGGGGATCCCAAGGGTTTGGTAAAACTCCTCTGCGGTCCCAATCATCTCGTCAAACATTTCCCAGGACTTGTTGTCGTGAGGCGAGGCGTACACAAACTGCTCGATCTGCACACAGGAGAAGGAAGAGCACCCCAGCGTGCTGTTTATTCTGCCTGCTCTGGGAAGCGGACGAGGACAGTCGTCATCCTTCGGGGGGTGGGGGTAGGGTGGTGTTTTCACATTTTAATTAGCACCTGGTTTACTGCTAGAGCACCAAGTGGAGGGACCACAGACACAGCAACGACAACAAAACAGTCATGAGATGAGAAAAAGCGAAAACACACGGACGGCAGTCCTGCGGAACCGTTGAGTGACGATCACCAGGGAGTGATTTTATCTCGATCGCCACGGTCTCATATTCAAATAACCCAAAAAGCCTTCATAGCTGATATTGCAATATATGCATACACACAATCTGATCTCACGAGTAGTATGTAAAACTTAAAAGCTGATTTCTGATACCTGGTGGGTGAAACTGCTGAGAGTGATTACTGGAAAACAGTTCAACTACAGAGATCTCGCACATTAACATATTAATTCACGACTGTATGATGTAAATGTAGTACGGGACCCTAAAAGTATATTAATATGATTGGTTTGTTCCCAAGTGCAAAACTGTAAGTTTCTAAATCATACAATTTTTCCATCTGTAAGCCAAGTCATTATTCACTAAATCACATGTTATTACTCTGAGTCATCTTATTCATGCCACTGTATACATGTGATAGACAGGTACTGTCATAACATGGAACAGCCATTGAAAGGTTAAGTAAACACACTGAATTTATCACCATCTGTGGGTTTACTGTATACAAACTGTAAATAATAAATGTCAACTTAATTATAAGGCAAACCTTCTTACAGAAATTCCTGTAAAACATTCTCTAGCCCATCACAGTCACCAGACACTGAGTCAAGGTGTATTTTATGGCATCAGCATTGCTACGTAGTTTCTGGGGAAACAGCATCTTATTTTACAAGGTGACAAGCAGGTGACAAGGGCGAGTGGGCAGGGCTGACCTTTTCGAACTGGTGCACACGGAAAATGCCACGTGTGTCTCTCCCATGTGAGCCCACCTCCTGGCGGAAACAGGTGGACAAGCCCGCAAAGCGAAGAGGCAGGTCCTCGGGGTTCAGCCACTCCTCGCGCAGGTAGGCCGCAATGGGCTGCTCTGATGTGGCAATCAGGTACTTCTCATCCAGGCTGGTGTCATCTGACTTCTCGGTACCTTTGCCGATCACCTAAACAGAAGCAGGGGGCAAAAATGTAAGAAAACTAACCTGCTGGATATCAGCTGGCAGGGGGACGATATAGTCAGATGGTTATAAGACAGGAAATGGCCACGCACTTTGTAGAGCTCCTCATCGAATTGGCTGAGCTGTGCCACCTCCTGCATGACCTCCTTCCTCATGAAGAAGGGTGTGTAGAGGGGTGTGTAATTCTTATTGTGCAGGATACGCAGGGCGTAGTTTATTAGGGCCTGCTCCAGAAACACCAGTGGACCCTGGGAGGCACGAGTACAGAGAAGAAGTCAACAGGTAACACACAGACAGTCGTGACAGTGCTCAGTCGGACAAATTACTACAACATAACATAACACCATTAGCTAGGTGAAGTAAGATTAATGCATCCACTGAAATAAAGTAAAAGAAACATGTTTGCTGATTTAGTTTTATTTAATCACTGAATGAAGACAAGACAAGCTTAGTTTAACCCTTTAGTTTAGTAAGGCAGTTCACAAAGAGCACCAGCTCCAGAACTCCAGCCTATTCACATGAAGACTACAGTCACTATGTCCAGAGTCTACTTCTAACTAAAGAGTCATTTAAAAGAGCGAATGTTACAGTAAAACTTGTAGTTTCTAAGTGCAAGAAAAAAAATGTTGCACAACAGACTAAGTATTGCATCAGCCAGAAAATGGAAAAAATACATCATACATCAGAAGACTCCAGATATTTAGTAAACTTCCTATTTTGGAAAATTCCATTATTACATTTACTGCATATGCATTTTTTTTTTCATTTTTGTTTTTCTATTGCTCATTGTATCTCATTTTCCCCTTTTTTGCTATCTACATTGTATTAGCACGTACAAAGCAAGTTAACTCAGTTGTGCATTACACAAACATCTAACAGGGGAACCAGAGAACATTTCAACATATAACACTTAGGTGTTGCTCACTGACTTCCACCAGCTTTAGAGCTGGAGGACTTGCGCACTGATTACAGCGCCCCCTGCAGGGGTGGCAAGGCACATTTATCTACCTTGAGGAAGTACCCGCGACTTCCAGCCACCACGGCACCCTTCTCGCCCTCGAACCCGTCCACCATCACCACCAGGTCCACGTGCGAGTATCGCTTCTCCACCGTGCAGTCGCCCCAGGTTCTCTCCACCTTGTTGTCTGCATCCTGCAAGCAGGCAGACAAATTTGAGCTGTCACTGTCACCATACTGTAAAAACATGCAAATAATAAATAACAAATTAAAATATAGAATATTCACTCTCAGCCCAGACTTCTAAACCTCTTTCTCTCCACCATCTTTTTTGTGGTGCCCTCATTAGGTGTGTAATGACTCTACAGAGGCACTAACTGAAGCTATACGGCTCCAGACTAATTTTTTCCACTAATGGCACTTGTGCTCCTTACTGAAAATTTTAAGTGCACCAATTATATGTACATGCAGCACAACACATTTACACTTTTTAGGTCTCAACTGTATTACCAACACATGCTTTGGTTATAACTACTCAATTTACAGAAATAAATTCAAAGCCATTTTATTTTAAAGGAAAGACACAATGTGAAATAGCTGTTACACAAAGGCATTCATGCCCTGACAGTCAGACCGTGTAACAGCTTCTTTCCTCAAACCGTAAGACTCCTCAGCTCTCAGGGGCTGGACTGACAGACTGATCTCTCTCACACACCAACACTGCACTGCTGTACTTTATGATTATCATACACAGCTCATCAAGCTGTGTACTTTACATAGATCTGTGCTGGCGCTGCTCTCTGTGTTGTGTTTCCTTCTTGTTATTTGCATTATGTATAGTACTAACTGCTGTCTTACACCCGGTACATTTTATTAGTAGTTTTGTATTGTCCTTTTGTGTTACATGCAGCACCTGGTGTTCTGGGGAACGTTGTTTCTTTACACTGTGTACTGTACCAACTCTATAAGCTGGAATGACAATAAAACCATTATCCTCTCCTATCTTAGTGCTTTCAGAGAAAAAAAATCAAGTGAAATGGTGGCTTTTTAAAACAAATACTAAATCCCCATTTCCATCAGTGTGCTTGTCCCTCCAAGGTTTATGCTTTATGCTGTTGCTTTATGAGTGATTCATGTTTAAAGTTTGTGGCTGAGTCAGCGAACTGAGTTTTCCCATAAATGCTGGGCCATGCAGAGGGCAGTACACACAAGGCGCTCCCTTCTTTGCAGCACGTCAGCCACGTACACTGCGTGAGCCGTTCCTGTTGGATAAAGCAGGCCTTTGCATTTTTCAACACTTGCTGATTCCTCATCTGAATTGTCCTCATCAGAAATCTGGGACTGTAGCGGTACAGGAGGATCTTTTCTTTTGAAAAATATGATTCTTGCTGTCTTGGCGTTTCATATGATGATCCAATGATGAAAGAAAAAAAAACCAACGGAGGCATATTTGCAAGTCGCACATATGGAACTACTTACAAAATTTAGTTGCACTGTTTCCAAAAATGCTCGTGAAATGGGACTCTAAATCAGTGCAGCTTACTAACCTTGTTGTACAAAAACGTACAGAGGTCCTCGACCCTTTGGCCAAGCTATTGGTTTATAAGCAGAATTTCCTGTCTTTTCAAATGCCTAATAGTGCCAATATGGAAATAAGGCAACCTTATACTGCTTAAAATGAGTTAGCAAAAGAGCCACAAGCAAAAGGGCTGGAACACTTATTACCCAGTATGGTATGTGCTCTCCGACAGGAATGTAGGTTCTATGACTTTACCACCTGTGACTTGTGAGGTATGCACGCACCTCATCATTGCTGATGGGCACAGAGGGGTGGAGTAGGTTGCCGATCTCACGCAGGTATTCGAAACGCTCCGCCTCCAGCCTGAGGCGCTCAGTGTCTCCTCTCTGCACAGCCTCATCCACCAGCAGCCGAACTCTCTTGATCTGGGTCACTGTTAGGGCCTGAGGGACATATGACAGACGGGTGTCGTGAGGACCTGAGGGACGCCTGACAGACGGGTGTCGTGAAGGCCTGAGGGACGTGTCACGGACGGGTGTCGTGAGGACCTGAGGGACGCCTGACGGACCGGTGTCGTGAGGGCCTGAGGGACGCCTGACGGACGGGTGTCGTGAGGGCCTGAGGGACGCCTGACGGACCGGTGTCGTGAGGGCCTGAGGGACGCCTGACGGACGGGTGTCGTGAGGGCCTGAGGGACGCCTGATGGACGGGTGTCGTGAGGGCCTGAGGGACGCCTGACGGACGGGTGTCGTGAGGGCCTGAGGGACAGGTGTCGTGAGGGCCTGAGGGACGCGTCACGGACGGGTGTCGTGAGGGCCTATGGGACCTGTCACAAATGGGTGTTGTGAGGACTTGAGGGACGCCTGACAGACGGGTGTCATGAGGGCCTGAGGGACGTGTCACAATGGGGTGTCGTGAGGACCTGAGGGACAGGTGTCGTGAGGGCCTGAGGGACGCGTCACGGACGGGTGTCGTGAGGGCCTATGGGACGTGTCATGGACGGGTGTCGTGAGGGCCTGAGGGCATAAGGGACGCGTCACGGACAGGTGTCGTGAGGGCCTAAGGGACGCGTCACGAACGGGTGTCATGTCAGATGCTGTGGATGCCATGGCTGTTGGTTCCGGATGGCTGCAGGTGGTGCTGACATACCGACAGGATGTCTGCAGTCAAGCCTTCCAGGTTCTGTGCTTCTTCAGGCAGAGACTCATCCTCTCCCACTGGCTCTTTCTTCTGTACACAGACAGGAGGCACAGCAGTAGGAAACATTAGAGCCACAGTAGAGTGACAGCAGGGACGCTTAATCCTGGTAGAAAGATCGCTCCCTCTCTGAACACTGAATCTCACTGCAAGTGAGCAAACTGATACATCTGACTTTGTTTGGACATTACAGAACACAAACAATTTTGAACATGTCAAATAAACTCTGCAAGTCACTTATCTGACCTCACCTTCATTTTATCCCCTATGGTCTTGCTGCACAGGTTCTTGGCCTTATTCAGGTTGTCAGCTGTGAAGCGGCCTGATCATGGGTCAGAGGAAAAAAAAAAACAAACAGATGAAGAAGCTATATAACACAGCGCTCCTGTCACCTTCACCCTGAGCAATCAGTTTGACTGCTCCTACACTTCACCTCCTACACAGTTGCATATTTACACTAAACATACTCTATTTACCAAACTAACTATATAGCTAATTAATTGTACATAACTATATACAGACACTACTCTACTTACAAACGTTCAACTTGTAAACATTCATAGATACGAACAAAGGCCGCTGTAAATTCAATTTTTGTTCGGAGAAAGGAACTGGGTAGGCGCAGCTAAAAAATTTTTACCTGCGCGACTCTCCAGGCAGGTACGACATTTGACCACTACATAAGCCGCCATCTTATCCTCCTTTTTCACTTGGCTTGTGGACTGTAAACACGTACGCTCTAAGTGCTCTAAGATTTATCGTGATTTATCGTGAATGATCCGGTGCATCGCGTATCCATCATGTTGGTGAAAAGCGTCAGGCTAGTGATGTTAGTGGTAGTGCTAAAAAGTGACAAGCCATCTCAACGGAAACAAAGGTGATGATAATTATGTTATAATAATATAATTATTATATTTGTTATTACTACAATTCATTAACATAATTTATGCTTTTTTAATTGTGTTTTTAGGATAAGAAACTTTTTATGTTTTAATACAACTTTATTATATAACTAACACACTGTAGGAATGTTTGGTAGTGTTACCATGAAACCGAGCTCACCAAACCGACCGCCCCTTTTAGGAATGTGACACTTTATTCTGTATGGGCTATGCACCAGGTGTTCTTTTTCCTTACTGTTGATTGAAAAGCATTACAGTCATTCTTGTCGGGTTGGTTGACACAACACTCGCCTCGTGCGTTTATTTTTCTCTCAAAACAATTCACCTTACGAACGGCCTCTTGGAAAGTAATTCGTTTGTAAGTTGAGGAGTCTCTGTATGTACAAAGTGTAAAAAAAAAAAATAAATCACTGTTTTAAGATCTCTCACAATTTTATATTACTAATAAATTGAATCAATCAACAATACTGGCATTATAACAAGACATTGCCACTCATTTCAAATCTCTTGTACTTCAAAATAAATCAGAAAGTGAAAATTGAAAGTGAAACCATACATTTTACATTAGTTTAACACTGTCTCCCACAGTGGATTAAACACACACCTCTTTTCCCAGCAAACATAAAACGTTCAAATAACGTTGGCTAAGCATTCCTAACGTTCCCTGTTTCGCTAATGTTAAAGGTTTTGTGTTTTAGCAGTTGAAGTCATAAAAACATATTGTAGGGTTAATTTATTTGACAAATCAAGATTCAGAAACTTTCCCCAGGTAACCAACTTTTTCTGAATTTTCTGTGGCAATTCCTTGGCACCCCTGGGTGATTTCACTTGGAATAACCCTACATGTTTGTGCAGAAATAAAACTGTAGTAGAATAAGGACAAATTCTACAGCTATAATAATTTTGCACTTTATTATTCAGCAATCACAACCTCTTTCAGTATTTCCATGATTAAATTAAGCAGAAGTTAAGGTTATTTTTGTCAATAACTGACAAGTTGTACACAGTAACCGTATGAAAAATGTGACCAGACTTATTTCAGCTTCACTTTTAGTGTATTAGTCAAGTTCTGGCTGCTCCTAATGGGGGGGGGGTCACCAAAGCAGACCAACCAGCACCCAGTTAACAACCTACACACTGACTTAGCACAGGTTTTTAACACAACCTTCCCATTTTATCCAGAAATGCTTCGTGTTGACTTGTTGAGCCCGAGCACCAGGGATTCAAACCCCTGACCTTGGAGGTACAACAGCAATGAGCACTGAGCCACCACAGTTTCTCTGTTAGTGTACAGTCAGTTTTCTCTGCTGGAAGGTGTGTTTTGTTTGTGTGTGTGTATGTGTGTGTGTGTGTGTGTGTGTGTGTGTGTGATCTGACGTCATGATTGGGCATTTTTTATTAATTATATCTTGATGAGTTGAGGTAGGTATAATTAGTGTCAATCCAGAATTTCACGGCAAGGTCTATTTGTTTTAATAACAATTCAAAAAGCGTGACTTAAAAATGTTAAGTAACATCAGTACATTTTTGATCTTTTAACCAATTTCCTGTTAATAATCATTTAAGTCACTGCTTCTGAGTGGGCATTGTCATTTAGACCTGTTTTTGCTTGTCATTAATTAGTACAGTTTGAATAGAATTAATGATTACTGGTTAAAATTAAACACCACGCTAAATTATCCAGACATTTCCTGCTCTGATTCTGCAGTCAGAGTAACATTCTAACGTGTAATTTATATTTTTGTTACCGATCTTAAAGTACCAGAGTCCCAGCTCTAACTTTCTTCTTTGTAACTCTTAACCGCACAGGTAGGAAATGATCGGGAAGAATGAAGAGAAGCAAGGATGTAATTCATATTTAATTCTGAAAGTGGTCAAATTAAAATCAATGAATTGATCAGAAGAAAAACCTGCACCCACTGCGGCTCTCCAGGACCGTGACCGAGAACCACCCGTCTAGTCCATAGCTGATTGGTGGTTGTATTATTATTATTATTATTATTATATTTATTTTTTAATCACATACAATAAGAAGTGGTCATATTCCATTAAAGTATTTAAGTTAATCGAAATTAAGGTTTCAAAACAGATAATACATTTAAATCAGTCACGCTGGAATGGAAAAAGCAGTAACGCTTATGATGATGAACAGGGATCTTTTTCTTGCAGGTGGATTGCATCAGATCGCTCAGCAGCGAATCCGTACAGTCCACACACAGTGAAATTCCTGCCAAATAAAGCTCTAGTACTTACTCAGCACTTCCGGTATATTTCTTATAATAGTCAAAAGAACGAAAACGAAAGCACAGCGAACTATTTATTTTAATGTTACATTGAATGTATCGGGTGCTAAAAATAAAGGTAGCAATAGCTATGATCTTGATAATCATTTCATGATCATTGTACAACTACATGACCATCTAGAATCAATCCACTTAGCCAAAAATACCGCCACGGTTAGTTAAATTTAAAATATTACACTATATACATTCATTTGAATTCCGCATAACTACTTGAACTAGCAAAGAAGTGTACAAAATACTTACATTTCCTCCATTCTGTATCTGCATGAATCAACTTATCCACAAGGGACACATCTTTAAACCTCTTCGCCTGCGTTTCTCTTACTAAATCAGGGTTGCCGCCTTTATCTGGACGAAAAAGATCCAAATCTAACACCATTGTGATCGTTCCTAAATTTACACGGTTAGTACAATACAAATTCTCTTTAACCGCATACACTGAAACCAAGCACCGAAGCGTGCGGCTGTGCTCGACTGTAATACGTGTCTCAGGCGCTGCAGGAGAGATGAAGCTACGCCTGCGCTCATTGGTCTATAGGCGGTGATACGTCACTGAAAAGGGACACTTGGAGAGAGAAGTGAAAAAGCAAAGACGCGTGCTCTAAGTTGTAGTCAAGATGTACGTTATATTCATTATTGAACATGTTTTCATTTTCGTTGTAGCTCAGTTCTTTCTGAGAACACACAAATTCCGATAACTATCTAAAAAATTAATACATTCTCTAACGACTCAGAAACTTAAAAAAATGTGAATTGTTTGCTATTCATGACTCTGCTAACAGACATCTGCAATATCCCTATACAATCTGTGATTAAATACTTGGGAACTCATCTTACAAAAGAACCCGAATTAAGACGTTCAACAACAGTAGAAAATAATTTGAAAGAATGTAAAGCGAAATTGAATTTACGGCTCCAAAGACTCTTGTCAATTTTGGGACGAATCTGTTTGACAAAGATGGAAAGCTTATCAAGAATGATTTACCCGTCCTACTCAAATCCTATTCAAAATAAAATAGTAAAATATATTAACCAAATTAATCTTAATGTTATATGGAGAAACAGAACACATTGTATTTAAAAAGTGATCTAATTAAAGAAATAAAAAAATAGAGAAAGTTATGTTGATTGCCTCAATTTATGGAATAAATTCGATAAAATATTAGATCAAACACAGCAACTCCTTATGGTATAGCATTCCAAATCATATATTTAATAAAGGTAGATTGAAATTTCTTCTCACCATAAACTTCAACGTTAATATACTTCCAATCCGCTTGTCAGAATTCCATAGACAAATTGTATTGTACTGGAAAATGTTATATGTTCACAATTTCTAACCCCATACCTTTACACTCTGGAATAACAAGTTTATACTAAATTGAAACAAATCCTTGTTTTATAAAGACTGGCATGAGGAGAATGTATGGCCTATAATCGATTTAGTGGACCTCAATGGTCAATCAGTCATCTTCTATACCGCTTATTCCTTAAATTTATTAAATTACGAACAATTCTGGTCTAAACGTAATTTTAGCCCTTCAAAAATCTAACTTCACCAATTTACTCACGGCACTCCCCCAAGAATTTGTGTTTCTAACCAAGAATATAATGGCACACCGGATCATTGAACCACGCTTAGCCCCACTCTCGATACAAGGAGTACCAATTTTGGACAAAGTGTGTACTTATCATTTTATAAGAAACTGTCTAATTAAATATTTATCTCCTGGAAGGCAGAATAAAAACAATATATTACACAAATTCGATAAAACCTCAATTAACAAGCTAAGTACTACGTACTTAAAATGCCCTATACCCCCTAAAGCAAAAAAAATAAAACACTCTTTAAGATTATGAACAACATTTATTTTATTTAGATTGCGTTTTAATATTAATGATAACTTATGTTTTATGCTCATTATGAGAAAATGATATTGAAACCACAGACCATATATTCTTTTCATGTGATATCACACACTGGCTTGACATACACACATGGATGAAGAAACATCTTTTAACACTGCCAGACTCTTTTTCTATGTACAATATAACATGCAAGCATGATCCTGAAAAACAAAAACGAGGAACTATGTTGTAAAGTAATTATGAAATTTTTCAAACATAAAAATAGAACTCTAAACGCACTCCCCAAATTTATAGTTTTTTTAATGAATTTAGACTTTTTGAATTCTTTAATGAAAGAAACCAAAGCTTAAAGAATTTATGACATTTGGTAACATTTCCCCACCGAGTTGGATGATTAGGTTTTCATGCCGAACCTGTATTTCCCCTTGTATATATTGATTTATTCTATTATTTTTACTAAATCTATTTATTTTCTCATAGTATTGTCTTCATTACTATTTCGTAAGTTACTTATCCTTTTTACATGAACTTGATTACGTTACGTTAGATGTTCATGTTCTATCACTTCTTAACAATTTCCTCTGTATTCCAGTTACAGCCGCCGTGTTGGCAGAATGATGTGCATTACCTTGTTTATTGTGTATATTTTTGTCATGCCCTACCCACTATGATCCTTGTGTCCACCAGATGTCTCCCTTCCTTTCGTTCTTTCCTGCTGATCTCGTTAGTGTTCTCAAGCCTTGTTCCATTTGTTCTGTTTGTTCTTGGCTATCAGTGTTGTCACCTGTTTCTTGTTCTGTTCCTTATTTAAACCATGTTCTTTTTTTAGCCTGTGCTGGTTATTGTTGCTTTTGTGTGTTAGCTGTGTGGTATTGCTTATTATTTTGTACCATGGACCCTTTGTTTCATTTGTATTAAAACATCCCTTTTGTATATTAGGCCTTGCCTCTCGTTGCTTCCCTTTAAAAATGTTACAATTTTCAATAAAGCTTTAAAAAAAAAAACTTATTTGAACAAGTGGACCATGAACACATGACCGACATTGACATTCTGCGCTCTCTTTTTCCATTTTGCCAATTTTAGAGAAAGTGTGATGTGATTGATTGGTAAAAATCAGTCAAATCGTACTTTTCCTCTGGGAATTTGAAACTGAACTGCTGTGCGGCTGGCAGAAGCCATTCTTGTATGGAAATAGACTTCTGCCGAGATGCATCCACAAAAAAAACTTTAGTAGTTGCACACTGTAGGTGCTTATGCAAATTTATGAAAATGATTTGGATTTCACACAGCTCAATCGTGCGCATCTGACCACCGACACGGGTTCCCTTGTGTGGTCATTTTCAGAGTTTTCTACATCTTACATATGCTTGCTGCATTATGTTTCCTTATCAAAGTTCTTGACGTTTTAGAATAACTTAGTGTTTACTTTAATTAGTGTTTACTTTATTTCTTGTGTGTGTGGAGGGGGGGGGGCAGTGGCAAATTTATTGGCATAAACTGAAATTCTGGCCATAAAATGTCAAGGTTTCCCTTTTTCCCTTTTTGACCATTGCTTCATGCTGTAATACTATCTCTGCTGTACAATTATGTATAATGATACGTATGATTTCAAGAGGCAAGTTAAGATTTATTTATAAACTGCAGAACACAGTGTATATATTATACCTATGAAATGAATTGGGGAAGTCTGAGATCTAAATTGGAGTTGCTGAGCCACAACGCTGCACGGAATTCGTCATGGCTTGCCCACACCTCAGTTGCTTTTACTTGTGCTTTCAGTACTTACGTCTTGCTTCATTGTTGTAAAGCAGATGAATTTCTCTTGAACCATTTATTCGAAAAGAATTTGTTTTACAGCACGAAAAAGACAATCCAGACATGAAAGATTTTTAGAAAAAATAAAAATCACGAGATAGCTGAAAATCTAAATTAACTTGTGCCTGATATATTTGGGAGAAAACTGAACAAACATCCACCTAAACACAATTGTTTTTTACTTGTTTTTGGTCAAAGATTGGTATTAGTTCATTTGATGTAAACTTATGCAGTTCAGCAGGACTGATCTCTCCATTGTCTTTAATGGTATTCCTGCCACTCAGTAGTATATATTCTGCCTTAGATCCTGTACTTCCTGGGAACAACTGTAGTTTGGTGTGACCGGTGAAGATGGGTGAATGGAATGTTGTATATTCACAAAAACCATCCCCTTTTTAAATTTATGAGAATCACATCAGACTCTAAGAATTAACTTTTATGATGATGTTTATGATCTAATAAATGCCAGTTTTTTTATCTGATGCAAAGTTTTTCAAATGTTTCCCGAAAAGACCTGGGTTGTATTCTTGAAGTGTAGGTTCTGCTTAAAAAACTAGAGGTACCATATTAGCTTCATTATAGCCTTATTTACAGATACTATATAAAATGTGCCTTCTAACAGCCTCCATCAAAAAATAAGCATTATGTGCTACTGCATTTTAGTACACAAAGAAGGCATTTTTAAAAGTTCATTTGGAAGTGTATGTGAAAGTGAGTGCGTATATATGTGCTGATAATTTTGAAGAACAGAAACTGCAGGTGGATTTTTGCAGACAGATGTACCAGTAAGGAGTAAAAAGTGTATTTTTAAACAAAACAACATATTGTCAACATTTTCAACATGTGATATTAACTGAATGATCTCCCGAAAAAAAAGGATTAGGCATCTTTTCTTTCTACTTGGAGATGGTCTGGGAGGTTCCACCTTGGTTAATTCCAAAAGGGATGCATGAAGTCTCAGTCAGCTCAACTCCTCCCAGCTCCCCTGACTTCACCAAAACCGCAAAGAAACATGCATATTCCTGCAGTGGACAGAAGTAAAAAAATAACACTTATTTTCATTATGGAAAATTTTGAACATTTTAACTCTTGATTTATGAAGAACAGCTTCTTGGTATTCCGCCAGTTAGTTGTTGTGCTCCTAGTAGTACTTCATAATTACCTTAGTTCAGTGTAAAGATATAACACAAGTCATAATTTTCCCTTGTCACTAAACAAATATACCCAAACCTATTGACCAAAAACTATAAATATGTGCAGGCCCACCCTCATATGGCACCTGTTCACCAGGCATCTTTATGGGTCATTATGCTTACCTGGGCACTGAGAAAGGATGTACAAGCAGTGGCCTCTCTAATGGTCTCTTTGAAGCATTCTGCCATCCAAACATCCAAGTAGTACTTTATTCCACTGATCACCTGATGGCAAGGTACATATTGTATGATAAACCTGAACGTCAAAACCACAGGGAAATTCCTAGTAGTAAGCACAGTGCCTCACCTGTCTCTTGGCTGCGAGAACTTGGACCAAGCCATAGACGTAGGAAGTACTAGGGTTGATGTTGAACTGGTTGACACTGTACACGGCAATATTCTGCACCAGGATATCCTTTGGGGATATGGGCATTATCGGACCCACAGAGATGATGGGTTCTCCACAGTGACCCATTAGGAACCGATTGATATTGAGCCATGGAATTATGAGGTGCTCAAACTTGCAGACGAAGGTCTAGAGGGAAACAAAGAGCACCAAAACACTTTGTAAGAGGTTGTGCGACTCAGCTTTGTGATCTATTTTACAGTAAATGTATCTTACCTTGCCCTATGGTGGGTTGGCGCCCTGCCCTGGGTGTCCCCTGCCCTGCGCCCTATGTGCTCTGGGATGGGCTCCAGGTTTCCCCG
>JABJVR010004199.1:0-16230 GCA_025773905.1 Chitala chitala
ATTTGGACACACCAATCAACCTAATCTGCATGTCTTTGGACTGTGGGAGGAAACCGGAGAATCTGGAGAAAACCCACCAAGCACGGGGAGAACATGCAAACTCCACGGACACAGACCCAAAATAGGAATTGAGCCCCAGGCCTGGAGGTGCGAGGTGATAGTGCTAACCACCACACCACCATGCCGCCCCTAGTGTATGTCTTCAGCTAAAGTTCTAGAAGAATGCAATTGTTGTTGAGTTTGTCAGGGAGCCAAACACGTATTTGTTGAAGAGCTAGAGGATGCACATACTGCTTCAGCCTTGCTGCCCTTTTATGATTAAAGGATTATTTTGTTATCTTGGCTTTCTTCAAACACAAACTCTTAGCTCACTGCCTTTATTACCATTTCTTCTTTCATAATGTTAAACAGAGACCCATTCAGTCTGAGCTCATAAAAAGCTCACGTACACATAATTTTGCCGTATTTTCTTTTGGTTTGTGAAGGTAAGGAGTAGGGCAAGTAAACCATTAAGGATGTGTCAGGGTTGTTTGTAGTGTTGTTATTCCTAAGCTGTGGGGCTTTTACAACACGGAAGTCTGTTTTAGCTCGTTCTCCTGAAACACTTTCAAATTGTCATAGCAGTTCTGCTGTCGCGCAAACAAAGTCCTTGGTGAATGAAGGCTGTCCGCACTTAAAAGGATTAGGCAGAATGTTCTGGAAAATTATACGTGAATGGCATGGAAATGCTCAGGGCTGTTTTTTGGCACGAGGTGGATACTGATGGTACTCAGTACCTCACAGTGAGGTCAAGACATTCATTTAGCATGGAGGAGTGTACAGCGGAGCGTCTCCTCCTTCTTTCGTATTTTAGAGCGGAGCTGCGTCTCAAGTGGACCTCCTCGTTGGAGAGTTCAAATGTTAAGTTGTGGCATTCAGGTCAAAACAAGGACTTTGCAATTGAGTTTTCTTTTGTATTTTTTTTTTCTTCCTTTTTGAAGAGTTGTTCAGCCTCTTAGAGGGTCCTGAAATCGCCACTCCATCACACGCATATGGATGGACATAGGAACATGCACTCTGCAAATGGAAATAGGCAAAGGGAGAAGAACAGGGTAAACTCGTGAAATCCAACGACAGCTGGAGTCTGGGGTGACATGAAAGAAAATTAACCAGTGAAAATGTTTTTATTGTGAAAATTTACTTGATTGTGCTGATAAACAGAGGTACATAAGCCTTGCAGATTTGTAAACTCACTAACACACACACACACACACACACAGAGGAAAAAGCCACTTTCCCTAGTAAGTTTTTATCCTGCAAAGTCACCAGACAAATTGTATAGGTACTCATTTCAAGAAACATGATTTCTTGAGTGCTCCTTATTTTCCAAGCGCTATTAGATTGACTGAAGTTCCCATACTAGTCTTTGGTTTAAAGAAAAACATTGAAAAACTCCTGAATCCTGGAATTATATCAGATTCTTCTTTAGGTAAACCACTATGCTTAGGTTTGTGTTAATAATGAAGACAGTGACTCTTAAATTATGAGCTAAGACTAAATGCCTATTGTGCAAACTGGCCCTCAACTCCAAGGACAATAGGAAATAACAGGTAAAGTTTCAGGTGGCAGAAAGGTGGAATATGCTGGTGTTTATTCAGCAAGTAAGAAGATTGACAGAAGACTGTCAGAACATTGTAAACAATAGGTGCCAGACATGTAGGCAGTGGTGGTTAAAGAATTGTAGGTTCAGGTCCTGACGTTGACTGTCAATTGTCACTGAAAAACAGACATAAGCAAAAATTGAATTGGAATACCATCCAGTTACAGTAAATAGGGAAAATTAAAATTTTATACGTTAATTGCTATGCATGAATCTGTCATGTGGTTACTGTATATTCTATTTTAAAGAAAACTGGCTACTGTGCTGATTTTTCTCTCTCTAATTTGAAAACATTTTTTTTTACTAAAGTCCATCCGTCTTTACAAAATGATCATTTTATCCAGCTTTTTAACAACAACATAGGTGAGATTTTGTTGTTCTATAGAGCACAAGTCTTTACAGCTGCTCAGAGTGCATAAAAATGTAGGACGTCGTCTGCCAGAAATCCGAATGGTTTTTCTTCACATATAATTGCTGTTAATGTTGGCAATGAGATGTTTTCTTCTCGGCTTGGACACAGAACAGCATGCCTGAGCAGTGAATGCGTGCGATCTGAATTCGCATGCCGAGGACACAGCAAGAGGCTATTTTCTGGCGGCTCCCTGTGAGACTGTCAGCAGGGGAGAGGCTCATCCAATTCTGCACGTCTGAGAAATTAAAAGATTTTGGGATAGAGATCGACCACACACACCGACACACTTACAGCTTAAAAGCTACTCTTTACATGCGAGTGGTGTAAGGAATTCACTCTTTTCTGGGGCCTCATACACACATTCTGCCTTTGCTACTCCTGATAACCCCACCCCCCCTTCCACATGCACAAAAGGAAAAGAAAGGTGAAGCATTATCTCTGGATGGAGCCTCTGGTATCACCATCTAATTGACAACATTATACTTACTCAGCCTAGCAGAACTGTACATCTATAATGTTTACTTCTAAAATGATGAGAATACATTCATGTCCTTTCTTCTGGACCTGAAGGAATCATATGAACATTACACACACTGCATCTCTCTCTCTCTCTCTCTCTGTCTCTCCCTCTGTCTCTCTCTTTCTCTCTCTATGTCTTTCTCCCTCCCTCTAAATATACGAATGTATAATACTGCATTAGTACAAATAATTTTTAATGCAATGCATTTACACAAATGTACCACTGTATTTACAGAAGAGGAGGGTGCTATAAAATATATAATTCAAATGCACGCGCACTCAAAAGCTCTAAAGTCGGCAGAGGGCTGGAGGGAGAACAGTAATTCTCATATTATGTCAGCTGAACTAACTGGCAAGATTTGTTCTGGATGTCAGCTTCCAGGCCCTTTAGTAGACGGAGGATTTACCGATCCTCGACGCGATAGCAGCCCATGCAAGGAGGTGGTTTAAGGGACGACATTGTTCAACCAGTGCTGGCACTGTGCCTTGGGCGTGGGGGGGGGGGGGGGGTTCTAAGGGCTGACTGGCAAGGTTGTTTTTCATTTACTTTATTAAAAAAAGCAGCCAGGGGAAAGTGACGAGAAGAGGAGTCGGGACACAATTTCAGCTGCTAATGCTTGCTATGAAATCACTGTCACTTGTCATAAGCATTAGGCGTCTTTGTTCGGCAACTTAAACATGCAAAGTGGAGGTGATGAAGAGACTCTAAGGCAACAATGTCTTTGTCCTACAGTTCATTGATTTCGTCTGACCACCTGTTATAAAGGGGTTTCTTTAGGAAACACTGTATAATCAATACTTAGGTTTTTTCCCCGAAGGATATATATATTATGAAATATTACTACTTTCCAACTATATATATGTGTGTGTATGTATTAGCCACACATTTGACTTTTTTCAGGGTCATTGGTAGCCTGGAGCCTAACTCAGGCAGCCTAGGTTGCAAGGCAGGGAACATCCCAGATCGGGCATCGACCCATAACAGTGTGTGTTCGTACACACGCACACACATACACACACACACACTTGCACTAAGGGTAATTTGGAGTTCCCAATATACCTAACCCACGTATTTTTTGCCAGCGGGAGGAAAGTGAAGAACCTGGAGGAAGCCCACGCAAGCATGAGCAGAACATGCAAACTTCACGTGCTCAGTGCCAACTGGCAGCTTTCACTACATGACCTTGGAGCTGCGAGGCCATGGCACTACCCACTGAGCTGCCACAGTTGCCAAATGTGTATTTATTTGTAAGGAAATAGATTTGCTACACCACATTTTTCAAGCAATAATTACGCAATTAATCTTAATTGATGACAGGCACAGAAATGTAAGGTCATTCAAGTAGTTAACATTTAACCTTATCTATAGAACCCAATATGGATTAAAATGATATTAATAAAAACAGCTTTAACAAACGTCAGAATCTGATAATAACAAAGCATAAAAAAGCGGTGGGGGGGGGGGGGGGGGTTGCCAGCAGAGACGCTTAACTCACAGTAGCTGTAAGACTTAACACTAATAGGAATTTAATGAAACACAAGAAAATGCCTTTGTGAGCGACTGTTAGCGTAAGTAATAATCAAAAGGCAATGTGTCCGTTATGGGTTCTGTTTAGCGTGCATTTTAAAGAGCCAGCGGAAGTGTAAAAATGAACATAGTCGCGTTTCAGCAGCTGAGAGTGCTCCGTGCCATTTATTCACTAAGAGAGAGAGAGAGAAAAAAGGCACTGAGGCAGTGACAGGCGCAGAAGTAATGCACGGTCTGTGGAGAGCTGCCTGCTCATTCTGGTCTTCATATAACATGATGTTACGGGGAATCCCTGGTGGGCAGCAAAGACGTTTTCGTTCAACACAGCCAAAAGCGGTACGTCTTCGGATAAGGACCTGGCTTTTACACACGATGTCGGACAGATTGGCGCTGAATGTAACGGGAACATTTCCACAGCGATGGCTTGAGGCAGGATTTGGCCCATGTGTGACATCCCCTTACTTCCTATGTGGTAAAAGGACGGATCGCTCTATTTTCAGTGCCCCTGGTAAACATCCGTGATTTCCTTTGAGGGTCCCATGTGCTCACATTCAGTGTGAAGGACCAGCAGCTGTCACCGCTAACGGCCTGTGCATTACGGCGGACAGTACAACAACGCTTTCCCACAAAAAGTAATTAAGGAAATCCAAAAAGCAGTTTTCAATAGATTAAAAGCATTTACCACGTGATTTACAGCTGTGAACTGAATGTTTAAGCTTCTGCGCAAATATGATGATTGCAGTGAAATGTTTTACTGCTGTACATTGTCTGTATATTTGCCCAGGAGCTTGGTAAAAATTTTGTTTTAATAAATAGTGATAGTTGTCTGGATACATAGTTACAACACACAAATCTGTAGCTATGCAAAAAAAGTGCATTTACGAATACTTTCATATTGGCCACCACATTGCAGTAAATATGCACCTGAAAGGAAAAAAAACAGCCAAATCGCAAACACATTGTGATCATGAATAAACTTATAAATATGAATAAACTCATACTTTAGTATTAATCACATGTGAACTCGGTTTCGCCTTATCAGTGAGACAAATTCTGATATAACACAAAAGCTGATTTAGGTAATGGGTCATGGAAAGCATTCATTATTTATGTCGGAAACTGTCTTTATTTCAGATAGAAAGTATTAAAGCCGAAGAAAGACTGTGCTTTGTAGTATTAAGACAGGTGGTTTTGCTCCAACACATCAAATTGGCATTTGGTAAAAACCAAAAGGAGTTTGTGTCAGCCATTTGCTGTGATTCTTGCACTTATGGAGCTGTTTGAAACAGGACCAATGATAGCTGGAAACATAAAGCCAAGATAAACACAACAGCCAACACTGCAGTACCCCTGCAGATCACTCAGTACTTCGCTACTCGACTATACCGTTATTTCCTTGGTGTACCCATTTCTGGTTGGCCTCCACTGTTTTGAAAAGAAATTTTAACAGAAGCAAAATGTCAGATGTAGCTCTGGGAAGGGTGCCAGTAGAAAATGATCCTTTAAATGCAGCTTTATAAAAGGGCATAACAGCTGACAGAACATGCACACACAGAAAACATGCTAAGCTACATCTGACTTGTTTTTGTGGTGTGCAGTTCATTTGCGGCAGGCAATGATGAAGCTCTTAGAAAACACAGCACACGTGTGAAGAACTGTCAGAGCGTTAGCAGATAAACAAAAAAATGAGCTTGTAATCACAGTTACAGTCAAAATGGTGCTCTCTTAGGAGGGCTTGCAAGAAGACAAAGCCATCATTTTTTCTTATGCCTTTTTTTTATGCTTCATGATTCATGAGTGGATAAAAGGGCGAAAAAGTGATTTTTCATAAAACCACTTTCAGGTGCCTCAGACTTTTGGTTTTTTTACCTTCCCGGCTTGAAACCAATATTCTTATATACTGTACTAGATGAAGCTGTTCTTATAACAAATTGTGAAACTGCAGATGAAATGAGACAGTTATGGATATGCACGCTAAACACTACACGTCAGTGTTTCAGCCAACAGGTAAATCAGAGGAGATGACACAGAGCAGTCAGGCCACAAATTCCACAGGTTCAGGTTGCGGCGTAGTTAAAGCCCCGGTCACAACTCAGGTCACGCGGGCCACCGTGCGGCCTCGTTCCGGCGAAGCAGCATTGGTCACGTGACCTGTGAGCTGTGAGGGGCCCGACTGTTCTTAAGCAAACACGAGCAACGAGCAGGAAAAAGGGAGAGGTGTGAAGCGGGCCAGACCGCGGCAGAGGCAGACCTCATCGATCTGCCCTTAGATGCCGAATAACACCATGTGGAACACGCCTGGGGTAATATAAACCTGACAGTCTGCAAAGGCCACCAGTGAAAGATGTCTGCATTCGCCCACCCCCCTCCGTCGGCGCCAGCCCCAAAACCCTGCATCCATTTACAGAAACTTGTCAAAGCAGACGGGGTCAGGCCCGATCCATTAGGAGTGATCAGTCTAATTTCCTCATTAGGCGTGAGTGTGGGCACCTGCCAGTGCCTCTGTCTACATCAGGCAAGGAGGAGACAGCGGTGGTGGCAGCACGATGGCAGGAACCGGTTTAAGCAGGCATAGCCATCACACAAAGCTCAGTAACGACCCGCTCCTGCGTGCGTGCTCACGCCCTAGCCGATGAACTGTGTCAGCTCCGTAACTCCATCGCATCCAGCTCCCGCTGATCCCCTAAATACGGCAAGTAAATAATTAACAGATGTTATAAAGGCAAACAAATAAAAATAGAAACTGCTCACTCCCCTGACATGATGTTGCTATTAAAGATGTTTTTTTTTGTTTACAGTTCCTTCCCGAAGGTGAAGTTGTATTCTCCACAGAAGAATAATCTTTTAGATTGGTTTTGAAGCCTTAAAAATAATTTGGCATGGCAAATAAGGTTCTGCGTTCCAGCTTTTTATGCCCTCACAAGCATGGGCAATCAGAATCACCTCGCGCAACCCCTTGTCTACGTTATTCAGTTTGAGTAGAAACTTTAGTTTGACGGTACTTTTGCATTTTACAGCTGCTCTATAAAATGGAAATCATTACACCCCTGTTAAAAAATTACATTCAAAAGGTGTTCGTCTCTCGTCTTTCACAAAGCACAGAGGGAGCCGAGCTGACGGCTCTAACCAGTATCTCGGCAATGACCACACCTTTGGAGAGCTGACATTTTATCAACATCCTTCTAAGGTATGAGAGTGGATCGCGGGGGGGTTGGGGGGGGTGTGCTGTGCACTGCATGAAGTTCACATCGCCACCGTCATCATTATGCCCCACGGAGCTGAGCGCATAACATGGGTCATTTTCATCTCTGCTTAAAGGCTTAATTAAAGACCTCGCTTGTGCAGCCATTTAAGAAGAAATTTGCACACAGACGCAAATGTCTCTGATTGCCAGTGCAATAAACACCTCCTATTAACCTTATTAAAGCACAGGCTTGGCACAGCAGGAGTTTTTCTTGGTTACACAATTAAGATCCTCTCCTGTTTGCTAGCATCATTGTCTTTATGAGAAGCACCATTAGGTTTCCAATCTGACCTCCATTTTACTTTTTTTTTGTGAAACAATCGTTAGCTTCAATCTACACATCCATTAGCCACAGCTGTTTATTTAATCAGGGCTTCAATGGGGCAGGAAGTACAGTGCAAAGCTCATACTAGTCAGAGACTCGCCACATGCAACCGCGCCATCGCCAATTAACAGCGACCCCAGAGGTACGTCATGCTAGCACAGTATGAAGCCCTCTGTGGTGAAAGGTCCAGGTCTAAATTCAGACCCACAGCCCAGCATCTGCAAGACACACTGATGTACCTCCCTCCCCGAGGTTAACAAGTCATTATTTGGAATAGATCTAACATTCCTTTGTGACCTCTTGGCTTTTGTACTTTCTCAAGATGAGCAAATCACTGCTGTACAGGATGAAGGAAACTGCTAAGCAATAGCAATTGCACATTTTTGAAATTGCTGCACAAGTAGACATGCCCAATACTCTGACTGTTCTCTATACTGTAGGAGCCATTAAGAAGGCTATTTTTTGCCATTTTATATAAATAACAGCGAGTTATAAAACTTAAGCTGTTTATTAGATCTCTGTTGATTTTAATGTACTGTTGTTTGTACACACGACCATGTGGTGTTTTACCAAGTTCAAACAAGCACCTGGTAACAGCTTTGTGAACACAAAGGTCATTTTAGAAATTAGCAGACCTTTTTCCATTCAGCTAAATGCACAAGGTATTACAAATGGCTGGAGCTTTCAAAAGGTATTAATGCATGTTTCTAAATATGACTACGTAAATTTGTTGCCATGGATATACTGGCAGATTTCCATCTTCACAACATATTTCCATTAAAAGCAGGGGAGGGAAAAAAAAAAACCAACAACTTTGTGGGTAATTAATTAAGCACATTAACAGATAAAACAGAATGCTGAGTGCACAACAGATAAGTCTGATAATAGCAGGGGCTGTTTTGGTCTAATTACAAGCTTCGATGGAAATAAACAAATCTATAAAGAATAGAATCTGATAGACAGATATGAGTTCTCAAGGGGAGGTGAGGCTGGCCTTGCTTCAGCTACACCATAAATACACATGCATACAGTATAACTGCATCGCGGTGTCTGGTGACAGTAACAGTACGGTCTGATCCAATCAATATTGCGACACATAACCACAATACGTGTGTTACTGACAGTTCATGAAAGTGAAGCTTTCAGTGGTGTAAGTTAAGGTGTGGAGCATTTTTTTTTCTTGCTCTCAAAATAGTTGTTCCCAAACATGACAGCCAGAGACACACTAAGGAACAATTAAGCACATGGTTGCTTCAGCGTGAGGTTGGTTTGTGTTTTTTAGCACTAGAGTTAGGCACGTTCTCAATGGCATCTGTCATCGTCACATCAGGCCTCCTCAGTGTGGGGACCCTGGGTGTCGAACAGAAAGTACAGCAATACGGGTGGTACCGTAGTCAGGACGAGCAACGGACGCTGTGGAAGCCCTCAGAAAGGTCTGAAATCAACCCATAGCTGTGCCCCTATGGCATTAAAAGGTAACGTGTCAGGCAAGCCTGCATTTTAAACAAAGTCATTTTTTAGTGCTACATGTATTATGCCCCTGTTCATTCATGATAGGTGTGAGTCTGCCAGCATATCATGGCATATAAATGCTGCCGATAAATCCTAAAATGGCAACATCGAATGCACAATAACAAAACACTGGGCCCAAGATTAAATATTGCATTATTTACTTCCTTTACACACAAATCATGGCTTACTTTCCAACTTTATTCAACTTCAGTGAAAAACATGGCAACGGCTACCCTTCGAGCGAACAGAAACCACACGCAATCCTGCTTCCTTCCTCTATGTACGTCTTCCACTGAGTGTCAGTTTTTCCCATTTTCTTTTATTCCCGCGTTTCCGCACTCACGTTTCCATCTTTTTCACAGCACTTGTAATATCCCAAAGCTCTGTTTTCAATAATCTACATGAAGGTGCAGATTAAATATTGACTCGCATAATTGCTTCAGGAATGTTTGCATTTAGACCGGCTCTCAACAACTTATAAATCTCGGACAAAGAGGAAAAAATGATAGATATTGGGCCAGAATAAGCTGAACCCAAGCCAGTGCACAGTCAGAAGGGGCAGAACCATGCTGTTGTGTTGACATTATAACTGTGCAGGACATGAAGTAAACGGAGTTTGCGTAAACACCATCGTTAAACACTGAGATGTGCATTGGAGCATCGTTATAATATGTTAGTTGTTTGGTTACTTTTGACTAATGTAGTAATATAAATTTTGTTGTTTGTCTGCACTAAGTTGGTGCCTGGTTATAAATTTTTCATTTCAAATGATTTGGTTTGAATGAATTTTAATACAGCCTGTGCTATTAATAGGATTAGTCATGCTTGAAATTACTGACTTCGAAAATAAGACTGAATTCCATTCCATGGTGAGAGAGACCAACATTTGCTGTCAATTACTGCTCAGGTTCAGTCCAATAACTATTTTATTTAACCAATAGTAACCAAGGAAGGCTGGTGGGAAGGCTGGTTTTAAACAAACTGATGATTGACAGTTCAAGACGGCTCCTATTTAAAATACCTTTCATAATTACTCAAGTCGTGTGATTCATTTAAGGACTGTCAATCACATGTTCCTGGTGACGTTCCAGGTTTTGAAAGAAAGGCGAGCGCATAAGCATGGCGATTGAAAATATTCCGCTTTCCCAGTTTACCAAATTGAGCGTCAGATGAAAGCCAAAACGATCAGGGGCAATACCCAGATTGTAAACAATTCCCTCCTTTTTAATGGAGTTTATTGGCATGTGGCGTGGGCAAGTAAATTGTGCATCTTATCTTAATGAATCCCATTTTTCATGAGGAATCAATGGGAGGATGAAGATGGTAGGCGAGCCATCCGCATTTGTGCCAGGGCAGCAGGGCTGCTGTCCGAGGAACACTTTTCATGTTATCTTTCTGACAAATAGGCAGCCCCCCCCCCCCAATGCTATTATCTGTTTTTTGTACTGGTTGAGGTGATATACAACTCCATTCTTGTTACTGTGGTATATATTGCTTTTTGTTCAGACATTAATAAAAAAAAAATACCACATAAAATTTCCCCAAAATCATCATCTGTTTCACAACTGCTTTTAGTTATATCCAGTCTTCTCACTAACTGTAAATATTTTAAACATAAAATGTTTCTAACCATCAAAACTTTTGTCGGAAAATGAGGACTTGTGTCACCTCTAATGGTTTCTCAACACCCAAGAACAAAAATAAAAGCAACTTTTTTGCCTGTTTTTGGAGTTCTGTAGCCGGAGTCAGAAGGTTTAACGATTGTTTACTGCACACCTTCACATTTCATCATGGTCGTCGGGTTATGTTTTTGTAGACTGAGGCATCTCTGGACCCTACAGGTCCCCAGAACAGGGCTGATTTTAGGCATAGGCCGCCTAGTTAACTGCCTGGAGAGTCAAATGAACACAAGCACCCCGCCACCGAAACACAACTTTGAAAAACCAGAAGATGTGACGTTCAGTTACACCAACTCTCCAAGGTCCCAAACTTTGAAAATGGGTTCATTTTGAAAGACATTCAATTGTGCACAAAGTACCCCTCCCCCAAAATGCAACGTAGGAAATGAGGGTCTGGGGTGTTGGATGCCAATCAGGGTCTTGTGTCTAGTGCAACAAAATGGACAAGATTGGACCTGCCCCAGAATAGCCATTACTGGATGCAACATCAGGCAAATTGTTTGTCTAAATGCTTACGTATAACAGTCTGACTCATGTAGTTGAAGGACACAGCATCTATTCTAAACGTCAACTGTTACGTGTGTTTTTTTTCCCACTGAAAGAGATGGTACAAACAGTGGACATTTTGAGGCCTTGGGACAAAAGGCCAGTTTCCGTTAAACTGAGCCCAAGTGGACTGTAACTCAGCCAATCTTGCAAACTCTTTTCCTTCTGTTTAAATGTGTTTCCCCAGAGGAGTTCTCTGGTGCAAAGAATGTGGCCATTTTGCTTGTGCTGAAACGCAAGTTTAGCCAAGCGGCAAAAGGTGTGCAGCAATTCAAAGTAGCACGCATTAGACTCAAGTATTGTGGAAGAAAACAGTTATTACACCTTTAAGCTAAGTGCTCTACTTATTTCAGTCTATTGTGGTAAATTTCAAGATGTGTGAAAATAACACTGTGTTTGAACTAGAACTGTCTTTGGTCATTTTTGAAATAAATGTGAAATAACAAACACATATAACTGTCACGATGAATTTTACATATAAGATTATCTTCCGGTGCAGAAAACTGTGTAAAATATGATACATTGATAAACAGAAATACACAAAAGGCTCGAGTTATTTAATAATATAATACCTGGTTAAGACTTTGCATTCTACATTTAATCTGACATTGTGCAATTATTGCAACAGTGTGGTATTACTATTGACTTTAATAATTTTCTATTCATCTTGAATAATTAACTGAATTAACCACGTTTAGATGCAATTAACATATTTATAAGCACAACACGCCAGCATGGATGCTAATATAAAATGTGCTCAGGATTGGAATGTCTTATGGTGATTCATCAGCGGCGGCTTGTCTTCATGACCATTCACCCTCTGCGGTGAAATTGAGGACACCTCCTCTTCTTTTTGCCTATTAATTACTCTTCATTCTGACGTTAACGTTAGCTACTATTCAAACGCAGGCTCAGACTCAGTGTTTTGTCTGAGCTATGCCGTTTGCACCTTTCACCCCTTAAAAATGGAAATTACCCTATCAAGTCTCAAATAACTTACTAACGTCAGGAAAAAAAAAAAAAAACGTTTTATTATGATGTATGTGGCTGCCACATGTTGTTCTGAGCTTCTATGAATAAGTTATGGGTCTGACTTGTTGCTGGAACTAGGAAATGAATTTAGTTGAGGAAGGACAAGCCTTAGCTTGTATTGTTTTTCTGGCTAGCATAAAGAAATTGGTCAAGATATACCTGTCAGGATCAGTCAGCTGTGCTTCATGCCAGTTTTTACCTCGTCACCTGTGACACAGACTCTGTCTGGCAGACGAGAGGTCTCTGAAACACAGTATGCGCTGGAAGAACTACGCGCAAGGGGTTTGGATCGGCCCGGTTTGCTTGGTGAGCACGAGTGCCTAGCGGAGGACGAAATGAAGCTAGAACGTGAAATTGGTCTGGACAGGTGCCAAGGTTACGGGTTCACTCCACACCCGCGAAGAAAACCATGAGGGGAGACTCGATTAACAAAATCAACACATCAGCAACTGCGTTCACCCCGTCCTTGGTGACGATAATTCCTCCAAGCGCAGTGGAAAGGTGCTGACCATCCACTCGTGCCAGTCTTTTAAAACGGATCCTCAGCGGTTTAATGCCCCTCACGCTCGTGTAATTTGTGCTTAAAAAAGGAATCTCTCTAGGCTCAGGCGGACAAAAGGCCAGTATCTTCAAGGCATCAAACAACGTGCTGGATGTTGTTAAATCTCAAAAAACAAAAACGAATGTCAAAAAATCAAAGGATTAAGATATTTTGATGAAATTTTGATGATACTCGGATGACGTTCATGCTGTAGATTCTGCGGGCTTGCAGGGTGCGTTTCATGTTTGCCAACCCTAAGGCTACACTGTTTAATGAGGTACTGTACAGTTCTGCAGTCAGTAAAAAGCTAGATCATTAAAGGCACCACCCTGCTTGGTTAACTAGTCCTGCCCTGCCAGACATCCTGAGCCATTTGCAGACTCTTCACAGGTGTCTCGATAGCACCCCCTACTGGTCTTACCTCATACCATATGACCTTGCAGCTACTGTATGTCTTGTGCTTTGGGCCTCTCGTCATTCTCCCATTCTGGCACCAATAAGCCATGCTGTCCCTATTTTCTACCCCTACCACCAGTGAACTAGCTCCCCCCAAATGAACTTGCCATGCTATAAAGGATTTGTTAAAAAAAGAACAAACAAAGAGCTGCAGATTAATATTTATTATAGATTGAGAGTCAAACTGTCTATTCCTTACTGAAAGTCTTGATATTTTAATGAAACAAATGACACCAAAGCAACACGCAGACTCTAGAACATTACTGTGTTTTTAAATTTACCGTACTGTGAGCCTGCAGTGTGTAACCTGATCTTGATATGCTGTGTGTTATAAATCAAATATGTTTAGTACCACCCTTTGACATTGTACTGTATATACTGTAGGTTGTTAGACTTTTATTGTATCGAGGTCTGTGCCTTGTTTGTTATTTTCAAATATTTCCTGAACACTGATTTTTAATTCTTGCAGGTTGCTCTTGATAAGAACAACTGCCATTTAGCAAATGAAATATTTAATTTTTGGATATACTAAGCTTCCATTCCTGCCTTTTGATCATAGGCTCTATTATATGTTCTCCAAATGGAGATCATATCTGACATCTTTGCTGCAACCGCCAGGAGTCATTCTGCATGATTTAAAGGCATTTCTTTGCCTCCCTTCTGTGCTCCCTGTTGAAAGTACAGTAAAACCTTGCACTTCTGAGCAGACTTTCACAACAGGAATAAGTGCAGAAGTGCTTCAGCTTCGTAATGTTGCAGTTCACCAGCAACTACAGCAATTATATAGTAGAAATGATTAAATTTTCATTTTTTCTTTTTTTTTTCATGACATACTGTCAGCTGTGCATAGCATGCAGCATAAAAGAGAAGGCTTTAAGTTAAGGTTAGTACTTCAGAATTCTCATATGTTCAGAACTTCCTAAAATCAGTGTTGAGTACAAGCTCAGGCACTGGGCCTTCAGCAAACCTACTTTCCATATTTATATTGTCGTGGAATAGGGCTCTTGTTAAATAACATGTCAGACAGTGGTCTGCAGAGAGGTTTTCAGGGTCAGGTGCTCTAGGAAACAAGGGGCATCTTTATTGACTTATACACACTTTTAGATTGAGGGGTGCTTTTAGCAGAAAATGAGGTGCCCTCCCCCTCCTCTGTACAGGCATGATGATTGATCTTCCATAGCTTCAGACGTCTGGCTCTAGATCTGACCAACTCCATGAGGTGTCTGATTGGAACACCTGCCATTCCCTTAATAGCTGTTGAGTGACAGCTGGCATCCATGTACAAAAAAGCGTCAATCATTTAAAAATCTCACCTAATTTCAGAGCAGTGAGAATGGTTACAAATTATACTACAAATGGTTTAAGGAAGAACTTTTTATCAAGTGGGCTGGAATGATACATGTCAACTGTGTAATGGCCGTGTATACAAAAAAATGTAGTAATTTAAGTATATGAATGTGCTTGTGATAGAATGTTGAAAGTGTCTGTGATTATTGTCTGAACTACAATGAGTCATTAACTCTTAACAGTAGAAAGATGAGCACTTGTGCCTGCAGTGTCGGTGGAAGGCGTTGTGGTAGGCAAGCCACTTCCTGTCGGTTGCCAAGTGGGCACGACCAGCGACCACCTGATTCTCGATTCACAGGGCCGGAGCAGAAGGGCAAACGACAGCCCGGCTCGTTTAAAGCCCTAAATGTAAAAAATATCGCAAAACAGCAAAGCGGCGTGTGGCGTATCGGAAGGAAACATTGGAGAAACGTGTTTTAATCTGCTGTTCAGCTGTGGCCTGCTACGTGTAAAATTCAGTCAGTCAGTCAAACAATTTTCACCAGCTCATATTGTCTCCGGAGCTCATTTCATTCTCTGAAAGTGAAACGGCGTCTCGTACAGAGCTCATCATGAAGTGCCCTGATTTATTGCGAGCCGACATTGCCAGACAGGCCCAGCAGCCCGGGCAGAGAGCCGCTCTGCCAGGCGTTGTGCCTCTACAGTATGTTGAGGCTTCTGTGGAGGCCGGGCACTCGGACTTGGAACGTCCAAACACCACTTTCTACAAGCTGCAGTTCTGGCTTACTTTATTAGCACTAATTGTACAGTCTAATTCCGTATGCACTCATGGTCTTTACAATATTGACAGCGTCTTACACCTGAATTCATTAGGATGTTCAGAGCCATGACAATACTGCATCAATAACATCAACATGCTCTTCAGATGAAGAGGGTGTTCTGAGTCTCTGATTACAATCCCTAATTATTACATCTTTGACTTTCAGAGGAAATGGAATGAAGCCAACAAATGGCTAGAGTAACAGGTAGGGTAGACCCTGCACAAGCACAGCCCACACAAAACTACCAGCACAGCCCACACAAAACTACCAGCACAGCCCACATAAAACTACTAGACAGGATTAGCCCAATGAGCTAAAGACCCAAGTCATTCTTTTGTGGATGTACAGTAATCAAGGTCTAGTCCTGATAACTAGGGGGTTCTTACCATAGTGGATTTACTCCACCATGCTAGCTGATTGCTGGCTGCAATTTTAATATTTCAGTGTCATCGTGACAGACGAGGTTCCTCTCTGACTCCATGCTAAGTAGCCCCAAGGCTAGTCTGTGCATGCCAAGAGCAGTAAATTAATCTTGTGAGATGTAACACAATCTCCTTTTGCAAACACTTGAAAGCTGCCACAGAATTACCAAATGCTCCCGGAGTCGCGGGCGGGGGGGGGGGGGGGGCGGGGGGCGGGGGGGGCGGCGGGGGGGGGGGGGGGGGGGGGGGGGGGGGGGGGGGGGGGGG
>JABJVR010004199.1:16240-52074 GCA_025773905.1 Chitala chitala
CCCACTCACCGGCCCCCCCCCCCCCCCCCCCACATTCAAATAAATGAGTAAAGGGTCAGGTCAGAGGTCATGTGCACAATGGATGAAGTTTTCAATATTCACTCAGCACTGCAGTAAACAGGCATCAGCCAGCAGAGGCAGTCTATCAGTATGTTCAATGCACTGTTTTTTGTTTGATGTGTAGAGTCCCTTAAAGGCATGAAGTCTTTTTCAACAATGTTGCCTTACTGTAGATAAGGAACTTTCCTTAAGTGGTTTTCACTACTGCATAAAACCGTTTAACAGGAAAGTACAAGATACGTCTGTTGATCTGTGAATGATCCACAAGGTTTCGTGGCATACCTGATCCGTAGCTTGTCAACAAGTGATTTTTTATGCGTTATATACACTATACACAGACTAAATAAAACGTGTTCACTGAAAGATATATGTGCTGTTTACTCTGCATCTCCATGCATTTATGAAGCATATTTATCTCAGCTCTGCAGTGCATAACATCAGCAGCTTAATAGAAAGACGTCACATACGTAAAGTGTGTGTTTTCACCAGCGGAACGTTCCACTGTGTGTCGCCACGCCGCTTCGCAAACATGGGCATCAAATGGCTCGAAGTTCACATAAATCCAGGAGTGCCCACTGTCGCGTTGACAGTTAAAGGTTGGCGCTCTGGCTTGAGGCGACGTATTAATAAATGTCACTGGTGCTGACTTCACACCGCATCGAGTCCGGTCGCACGCTCCAGGCTGGCATCACTTGCAGTCAGCTTGCATTAGTGCAGCCAGGCAGGGTGCTGAAACCTGCCTCTTGATCGTGACAGACAAGGGGTTGTTATCCGTGTTGGGCAGCAGCAGTCACATGCCTCGGCGGAACAAAGACCTTGGGAAAAGTTAGGGGTAACCCCCCCCAGAGGAATTCACAAGCCCACCTGCCTCCCTGATTAGCTACTCCTCTCCGTTTTTGCTGTTCTTATTATATGTTCTGTGCCACCTAATAGCGATCCTCATTGTCAAACAATGTTTCATATTCTGAACTTTGATTGTGCTGTTCTTTGCTGTTGTTTATGCTGCAGTAAACACTGCAATAGTGTGGAGCATAAAGATTTATATGTTGTGCAAATCATCTGTTTTTTGTGATCACAGGGACTCCTGCATGTGTTTGTCATTGTCCTCTGTCAGGCAATTTATATATATATATATATATATATATATATATATATATATATATAAAAAACACTCTCCTACAGCACGATATGATATCTAATTCTCAGTTGCCCGTGAATCATCTGTGCAATGAATTATTAAATACACCTCTGGACGCTCGTGGTGTGCTGAATTGGAACAGAAAAAAATGTTAATTTTATTGCTTAGGAAAGCTAAATAGTTTCTGGTGTTGATTTCCGTGAAAGAAAGAATGTAGAAAGAAAGATTATGCAATTTTTGTGAAATCTCTCTCAAACTGTTGTGGTAGGATTGTGAAGGCATTTTCGTTTACTTCAAAATGATCATGGCTCCTCGTTGTGTGAAGGATCAACAGGCATTATTCATACACAATAAGATCACCTTATAGGCTTCCCATGGTTTTGATTTCCTGATTGTTTATATTGTCTGTGTTGTGACCGGCACTCACTTCACTATATCCTTCTATTCAGCTACTGCTCCCTTTTCATAGTCACAGTAGGAAAGGGTCATCCAGGTCAGATCAAACCTCCGTTATTCTGGCCTTGGATTCCTGCTCTTCTTAGGGGGGTGGGGACTACTTGTCTTTCCCAGACCAGCTGAGATCCGTATAATCCCTCCAGAGGGTCCTGGGTTGGCCCCATAGTCTCTCGCCAGCGGGATGCCCCACAAAAAAGATCTCCTTGAGGGGGCTTCTTTATCAGGTACCAGAGGGAGCTCAAATAACCTCTTCTGAGGAATAGGGTCTCTCCAACGCTCCAAAGAACCACTGAACTCTGCAGATTAATAGTATGTGGCTATTACTATCCCACTACCACAAACACCTAGTTTAAAAAAAACCTTGTTTGTAAAGCAAAGTTTTTGTCTCATATGTAGGAGAAAATGACATATAACTGAAGTCAGCATATCTGGATTTGTTTTCGCAGTGAAGACCCCATCACGGTGCTAATATAAATCAGTGGTGTTTTACTGCAGTCTTCAAGGGTGTTAAGGGTACTGACTTCTGTAAAGCCGAACTCCTGATTACTCTATTGGATTTTATTATTCGATTGTGAGTGGCTTCACGCACTGTTTCAAGTTTCTAATCAGGTACCCAGTAAAATGTTTTTTAAAACCTCCAGGACTCTGATTTGTGACTTGAGCCACCATGAATGCCCTGTGATTATCTGACAGTTGTTAACCAAGAAAGATTTTACCTTGTTTTTCTTCCTGATGTAATCTAGGGCTGGGGCACTTCTATTGAGCCCATGCTTATTTTAAGGTCATTGTTTCAAGCTTGTTTCAAGCACATCGATTTGCAGAGTTTGTAGATACACCCTCTCAATTAAAGCGTTTCGGCATGAATGGAAGATTTTCCATCAAATGCTGCATTTGAATAATGTAAATTTATTTCATGTTGATTAATGGGAACTTTGGAAAGCTCCTCTGTTTCCTCTAACAAGGACAATTCAAAGCCAAATGTAATGTTCCTATAACAAAATAATGCAGCACCCATAGTCCATATAGTTCAAACTAAGCTTGTATATTGACTAATCATGAATGTTTTTGCATCTGTTCATATACGAAAAGGGAATGTTGTTACAGAGCGCACGGAGATAAGATCACACTGACTTGCTGACTGCAGTCAAGGCTAGTAGAATTAATTCACCGTAGCTTTGTGTGCTCTCACTTTTAGTATGTCGATGCGCAATATCCTGATTGGTCTCATTGACCCCCCCCTCCCTGTGGCTGTTTATCATGGATCTAAATCATTGCTGCCATCTGTCTTTCCAGTTCATTTTGACATCCTGTACTCTATATAAATGATTTTGCAGCCACCTCATCTTAACTACTGCAAGGATTCGTTACTGATCTCAGAGTGGGGATGTCAGATATGAAGGGCTAAATATCACCTGTATTAGACTTTTCCTGAATGGCCCCTAGAGTATTTCCTGTAGTTTGGTTCACTCTCCGTCATCAGTCATTCTTTTTCTCTTAACCTCTGTGTTCTTGTGCGACGCTGTGAAATGCAAGGTGGACATCTCGCGCCGTTGTTATTTGCAGATCCTTTAAGCCACCAAACGTGCTGCTCTTAAAGGGTCCTTCAGCCCTGCGACAGACATCACCTACGTCGCGCCAAGACCTGTGCTGGCACGGTGAAGGAAACGGGGATGTCGGCCAGGTGCTAAAAGTGCCCTCGCACGCTCACAATCCCTTTAATCTTTCATCAATCATGTTACAATGCCGAAAGTCCTCCTGATCCAATTACCGTAAGGTGGAAATTGCTATTTTGGTAGAACAGACAAAATCAGCAATCGGCAGCAAAAAGTTGGCTGTCAAGTGGGGCCTATGAATCACAAGCGTGATTTGAGTAATTGAAGGCCCAAGTCGTCCTTCAGGCCAGGTATGTAATTACTGAAAATAAGGATAAATATAAATACGGTGGGATTGGAATGGAAATAATTTTAATAAAAGGAGCAAGAAGATTGGATGAGTTCTTAAAGACATTTTCATGGACAAATTTTCTCCTTTAGAATGTAAGTGCTTTTTTAAAGAGGTGCTGATGAAGAATGGTTACATTGCTTCACAGTGTTGTTCCTGTAATAGAGCACTCTCCGGCAAAACCTCTGTAAGGTAGGTTCTCTTAACTTCATTAATGTTTACTTAAATCTTTACATAAAGAAGTTCTTGTCAGTATAGTTGTTCAAATTTCATTATGTATTTCTGTAAATAATAATGCCTAATGAATTATGAGCAATATGCCCCCCCACTCCAGCTGAAATAAAGATGCATTTGGTCTACACTATCCTACACTTGAGTAGACCTTCTGGCACCTTTGTTTATTTCCTACTGCAAAATATTTTTTATAATATATGAAGACATGTACAGTGGAAGACTTTGTAGACAGATAAATATAAATTAAAGCATATAAAACTGTCAAAAATGTGATTCAACACTTTTAAACAACAGTTATCACTGACCGAGGAATTTGGTTTGGTTTGGTTGGGCAAGAGGCATTCCACGAGTGCTGATATTTCACGATAACAGCACTCAGACATTTAACAATAAGTATCACTCCATTTCAAACATGTTCTATTAATTATTAGTTAAACTCTTCTTCTTCCTAGCATAATTCCCATGCTATGGCAGGGTCCGCTTGGTGGCACATCTGTGACAAGACGGTGCCAGAGATGCAACCGAAACACTTTGACCGATACATCATTCCATCTGTCATTGAAGGCAGTTTATACCTACTGCCAGGTGACACACACACACACACACACACACACACACACACACACACACACACACACACTTGGAAACACCAATGAACCTAACCCTCATGTCTTTGGACTATGGGAGGAAACCAGAGAACCCAGAGAAATCCTACCAAGCACAGGGAGAACATGCAAACTCCACGCACACAGACATGAAACAGGAATTGAATTCCAGCTCTGGAGGTGCGAGGCGTCGGCATTAACTGCCATGCCACCATGCCGCCAATCGTTAGTTAAACTAACTGTAATAAACAAAGAAATTAAAATAAGTTGTTGCTTATTACTGTCAACTAATAAATGGTTTTTGTAGAAATGTTGTATAATAATGTTTAATTACATTAACTTTGGTTGCTAGATCAGTGCTAAATTTTAGTGAAGTACAATGAAAAGATGAACATTTTTCTGGAAATAACGTTTGCGTTAAATTATAAATAGATGTCAGCAGAGGACGAGGAGAAGGGGAAAAGCCAGGATGAAACTAATACAGTAAGGCAAACAACATGGGATTTAAACCACTTTCAACATTGCTATTGTAACTCGTAAAATAAGTTAGTGTGCACAAATATGCTCGTTGTTTGTGTTCCTTAGCAACAGTCAATTCCCGGTCCAGTTGCGCAACTATTTGTGTTGGCAGAGCCACATAACTGATAAAAAAAAAAAAAATCATAATCTGTTGTCGTTTATTACTGTCAACTAATAAATTAGTTTGTGGAACTGTTGTATAACAGCAATATGACACTCAAGGTTGTGTTGTTGTTGAATATCAGCATGGCTGTGATGTCTTTGGCAGTCAACCTTTGGCCTCATGCCTACAACTGCATCACAGCTGTGCTGATATTCAATCACAGCATGACCTCGAGTGTGATATTACTTTTATACAAAATTAGTATATTTGTACTGAAACCTTTGACTAGCATGTCATGTTAAAATATGACTTGATAACATTCCTTGTTAATTAAACTGAGCATATCTTATTAAAACTGGGACACACAAGTGTATATGTTGAAAATACATTCTATATATGAATGCTTTGTTTTATGATTAGGAAATATAGGAATAACTATGTGATATAAGTCTACTGGGAAATGTTTTGCTACGTGAAAATTCCTTCTATGCATAATTACATCATCATTATATGATACTGTTATATGCTAATGTGAACGTTTCTGTAATAAAGTATGATATATTTACTCTGCCAAGTCTATTTTATTAATATTTTGAGAAGCAAGGAGGTGGTTGGTTGCTCTTAAAAAGCCTTCCTTTTTAAAGTAAATTATTGGGATATTGTCAGATGTAAGTATGATCTTGTTCTAAGGGCAAATAAAGGTAAAGTACTCCATAAATACACCAAATATGAATGTGAATTTGGTTCGAAAAATTAATCACCTTCTTAAACGCTTGCAACTTTTAACTGCAAGCCAAGCATGCCATGAAGTGTGTTGTCAAAGGATCACACCAATGAGGGATTTAATGTTTAATAAGTTTTATTTGAAAGATAAAGGCATGTTAAGATGAGCTGCAGCTTAATTTATTTCTGTTTATAGACTGGTGTTTCATATCTTCAGTTATTCCAAGAAGGGGTTGAAGCCAACTGTAATCACTGATACTTAATTAACCAGCATTACTGCAGCGTCTGTACTGTCATAATAACATTGCATCATCTGATGTTAGTGGAGTAAGAGGACAGACTAGCTTTAATAACGAGAGGCAATTTTAAAACGCAGTAGTCGTTCACACAGAACGGCTGTGTGAACATTAATTGTAAGAAGCATGGTCGCATTAAGTAGCTTTTCTTCAGATACAAATTCACCTTGCAGAAGCTCTTTAATACAAATTACCACAACTGAAAAAAACTAAATTAAGTAGTTTGTTAACAAAAATGTGTTGGAAAGAATAGTACAAAGTGCTAGTACCTTCTAATAACCGAAAGAATGTAACACACTGTTAATTATGAACAGTCATTGTCACTATCTAACAAATCTCAAAGAGTCTGATAAGTATAAATTAAATTATGTTGCCCGCAACTTCCTCAATTAAAATAATACCCAAGTCTCCATTCGACAACATGGGGTAGATTGTTATTTCAAAATGTCACCACCATCTTTGTTGAATTTCCTAATGATTAGGTCTGATCATATCATTAACAGAGTAAGATTAGCACTGAGCCTGCAGTAATTAAAGGCTTTATGGTGCATGTAATTTAAGTTTCTTGAAGCGGTAACCTTGATGTACAATGTTGCCACATGATTCCTCCCCTCTTATTATCCAGACATCCAGCAGTTTTTATTTAATTTTATGTTTTTGAGTTGAAATAACTGAATACCCACCTCAGGAGCAAAGCAAAACAAGTTATCCAGACAAATAAAATACAATTTAAACGTAGTTTGCGTTTTGTCTTCTTAAGCAAACTAACAATACTTGAGCACCTTCATTGAAATTCTGTTTAAAATTTAGCATAAATTAGGGGTTATTTTCAATTACTTTCAATTTAGACGTACCAACCAAATCAAGGGGGAAAAAGAATCTCAAAGGACTATGGGAAAAATGTTCTTTTGTTTAAATCATAATATGGTGTATATTTTAAAGATGTGTTATATATTATTTTCTCTTCATAAAGTTCTCATCCTGTTGATGTCTGAAAATCTCTCATTAATATAACCACAACCAAGCTGGAATGCAGTACATATCTAAGAATATTTAAATTTTCACGCCTATTCAAAAGCAGCGAGTGGTATGAACTTAAATTGTAGATGGGCTGAGATTATCTCCCACTAAATAGGCAGCAATTTTAATGACACACACTCATCTCAAACTGCCTTCTTCTCAAGGCAAGCTGACACAGAACTCTGACCATTCTCGTTGACCCTTGGCAAAAACCAAGCATTCAGGTTTGACCTAGGCTGCCTTAGAAAAGCGGCCGCCTTTGTTGGCCTGAGAGACCTCAGGAGTGTTAAGAGAAGCCGCTTAACATCTGATGCTTCTTCTGATGCTGCAGCCACAAAAAGCATTCTGAAGACACAAACAACTGAACAATATGATATTGTATATGCATGTTTTACATATCTTTAAACAGGTTCTGTCCCACTTTCCTTTCAGTCCAAAAGCACAACTTTGACCACACGTATTATTCGTTGGGAACGCTGGGCCTATTTTAGTCAGTTTATCTCAGTAGCTTTATGAGAAAAGAAGGGAAAACTACTTTGACATGTTAAACAGATGGTGTGAAATGACAGCACCCTTGTGTTGACCAGATAAATCAGCTCTCACTAATACAGCCTTAAGTTCTCTGCTCTTCCCAATTCACCTGCACTCTTGATGTCCTCACCTTCTCTGGCAACATCTCTCTGTTTCAATGGCAACCATACATCATTTCTCCTCTACAATAAATCACGTAGCCCCCATGGCGAATCAAAATGCCAGATTTGCAAACACTTCAATACATCATAACTTGTCAGAACTGTCTCCTCACGCGCAGAGCACTGACAACAGGAATGTACTATTTCTTTGAGGAATCATTTTCCGAGCATCGGGCTGAGATCGCTGAGGTTTTGGATAAACTGATTAAACTATTTTAATATTACCATTGTGGCTCAGGAAGTACTGCATTTGCTGCCATGTTAGGGGGCAAAGTTCACATCAAGGTCCCTGCATTTGGCTAAAGCTTTTTTAGAGGTCTTAAGTTTCCTGGGATATTCTTTGGCTGACTCTAAACTGCATTAGGTGTGTGAGGGTGTGAACATGCACCCAGGTGGGTTCTAATTACCCAGGGTTCCTGATGCATCTTGTAGAAGCACACGCTTTGTTAGAAGTTGTGTGGTTCTGAGATAAAATCTAATTATTGTATTTTTGATGTGCTAAATTCAAAAACGACAATTTTAACTATCAATTGGCTACTGTTTTCAAGATATTTGCAGTTTTTACTTTAGGCCTATATATATATATATATATATACACACACACACACACACACACACACACTCTATACATATAGTATAAAAAATAGTAACCCTACATATATAATGTGCTTATTTAGGTGCATCCAGATCGTGGCACCATATGATTTTTCAATGATCTACAGTATGGCAGTTTCTTCATAACCAGAGTGATGGAAGGTGAGTGACTTGTAGAAATATGATGCTCAATGTTTTACCTAAAAACCAAATACTGTCAACATTTTGAATACTTTTACATATGATTCTACTTAAAATGTATTTTATACATCAAGTTAGATTACCTTAAAACCTGTTCACTTGAACACTCAGTTATAAAATGCAGATGCAGTATTAGCGGCATTAAATGCAATGCATACATTATGTGGTTACATGTAAATTAACCTTTTATCATTCCCAGAGCATTTATACCTTTTTTTTCCAAAACACAAATGTATTATGTATTTCAGAGAGCAGTACATAAAAGTTTCAGAACATATGATTCATTCATAAGATGTACAGTGCAGATCAAAATTAGAGAACAATTTATGAACACTTGATTTTTTCAGAAATAATGTAATCCTCATTGCTTAACATTTGAAGGAATTTTTGTTGCGGCAATACCATGCTAATAGAACAGCGTTTTACAAAATAACCAAGGCACTTCAAAAAGAAAAAAGAAAAAAAAAAACCCTTGTAGAAAACACAATGATCAAAATTAGAGAACTGCATTGACTGTAGCACAGAGAAAGATTACAGTCAACAGTTAGTAGGAAGTGTACAGGCCCTTGCTCTGAATGACTTCAGCACATCTGCAGCCACAGGACATCAGTAGTCTCTCACACTGTTCTAGTGTGATTTTGGTCCACTCTTCTTCCAGTTTCTTCCACAGTTCGGTGACTGTAGTAGATTTCTTGGCCATAACTTTGTCGCCAAAAGGTTTTCTATTGGGTTTAGATCAGGACTCTAGGCTGGCCATTTCATTACTTCAATGTTTTCAGCTTCAAGGAACTGCTTTACCCGTTTTGCTGTGTGACGGGGCATTGTGGTGAATGAAAACTGCTGGCCGATTGGGTGATGAACGCAGGGCAGGAACCGCATGTTGTCGAAGAAGGGTCTGATAAACACTTGCACTCACTCTGCCATGTAGCTGTATAAGAGGCCCAAGTCCTGCTGCAGAAAGCACCCCCCAAATCATGACGCCTCCCCCTCACCGTTCACTGACTTCTTTACACACTTTGGGTTCAGTCTTTCCGCAGTTTGACGACAAGCATAATGTTTCCCATCGGACCCAAATAAATTAAACTTGCTTTAATCACTGAAGTGGACTTTGGATCAGTTCTCCTCTATCCACACAACGTGCTCCTCAGCAAAGGATAGTATAGCCTTTTGATTCTTCCTGCTAATGAGAGGTTTGGTCACTGCAAAGTGGGCTTTCAGTCCAAATTCTCTTAAACGTCGAGACACTGTATGACAAGATGGGTCCTGACTCTGTTCAGTACTGAACTGGCGAGCAGTCCCAGCTGCAGTGTTCAACTAATTACCCATTGAGAGTCTCTGCCTTATCCTGTCCTCTCTTGCATTTGTGGACGACCAGCCTTCTTGGGGGACTTGAATGAGTTTGTGACGTTGTAAAGATGCAATATTATAGAAATCACACATTTGAAATGACCAACTTCTCTTGCTACGGCTGAAAGGGTCATCCCTTTGGCCTTCATCTGGACAACCTGCTGCTGGAGGGTCTCAGTAACTTTAGAATGGCTCACCATCTTGCAAAGTCAGTGAAATCTGGAAAGTTAGGCTGCCAGTTAGGGTTTGTCAGATAATTAAAGAAATTAGCACCAGGTGCCAGATTAACACCAATAACTGGGAAGTATCTGAAAGTGTTCTCTAATTTTGATCAGTGTTCTTTTTTTTAAATCTCATTGAAGTTTTTTTATTATGTGCTTGGAATTTGCTTTAAAAAGTGTTTTTTTTTTACTCCTGTTTAGATAATTTCAAATAGGACTAAGCAATGACCTTGAAATTTAGGAAATTATAGGTTGTTCTCTAATTTTGATCTCCACTGTACGTACGTTTTTTTTTTTTTTTGTTAGAATTTACAATTTAAACTCTTTAAATTGGTGTTTAGGCAAAGTGATTCAAGTCTTTACGTTGCGCATACTTTACAGTTTCATTTCATAAACGGTGCATTTACAAACTAGACATCCAAAGATGTACATTTCTTGGCCGGGTTCAACCCTTCTAGTGTATACGAATCTACCTGCATCATTCATAGCAAATTACTATGCGAAACGTCAAAAATTATTAACTCTAATTCACAATAAAAGTGTGTGTGTGTGTGTGTGTGTAAAATCGTTATCCTTGGTTTTAAATTATTTCATTTAGTATTTTTATAACATTGATAATACATCTTATAATAACACAGAACATTTTAAAATTAAGTCCGACTTTAGAAAAATAAACACATGCATAGAAAATTAACGAAATGTAAACCTCCCAGTTCTCCTTTTAATACGCATTTATTCATTAAAATCTCGCTCCCTGGATTTTCAAAGGACCTCTCTATGAATCCATCCCCTTTTGACAATCGCAAGTTTGTTATTGGTTTAAAAAAGAAAGAAAAAAGAAAAATAAACCTCACGCCTATTTCGATTAAAACGGCTCTTTATGGACACATTGTAAATAAAAAAAATAGACATAGTAACGTCAGAGTAGTACTTTCGCTAGAAATGCCTTAGAATACATACGTGTGTTTTTTCTTGGAAAATGAACTCGCCCTTTACTGGCCGCAGAAAGCTCACACACCCCTGTTACCTAAGTGGTACAAGCCAGTGTGTGTGTGTGTGTGTGTGTGTGTGTGTGTTGCTTGTCATTCTAAGGCATTCTCGGCTGGCTCCCTGTCTCTCCATCCTGATTTAATTCGCGTGCGAGTTGTGTGGGTTCTAAGGATTTCTGTTTTTGGATGCAACGCTCCGAAACTGGGTTCTGCGAACAAAACAAACAGAATCGCGGTGCTTTGAGAACCCAGGATCAAACGTTTTCTTTTTAACCGTGTCTTAGATCCCTTTGCGCGTGAATGCTGCCTTTGCGGTTTAGCCTCTTTCCCTAATGAAACCTCGTTTTCCAGCGCGTTTGCAATATAACAAGGAAAAAAGTGAAAGGGCTGCCTCTCATTTTGCACAATAAGGGAAGAAAGCGAAGGATTGACGTTGGATGTGTCTTCAGAATGGTAAGATGGGTTTCATACAAGAAAAATGTAGTACTTTGCAGAATGAGCGCACGCATCCAAGCACCATGCAGCAGAATGTTATATGCAGTTTGGGGTAAGATACGATGCACCTCAAACCTCCTGGCTTTGGCACGACTCCTTGGCACCCCTTTGAGCGGAGCGAGCGGATGCACGTCTCTGTTCCTGTGTGGGAGGTTTGATGCTTACGTTAAATTTAGGGAACTGGACCGCTAACTGCACATTGTCTGCAGGCAGTCTTCAGCAGCGCCACACAGAAAGGCGAAGGAGAGCGCTCTTAGTAGTGCAAAGACTCGGGTACCCGATCTGCAGTTTGTACAGCATCTAATTTAACAGTGCGATTGCTTTTATCCCACGGAACGGGGTATGCTCCTTGTAAACGTGATATAACGAGATGTCAAGTTCTTTAAAATTATTGGATGTAATGGTCCGGCATCGGCAGGAGAACAACTGCCTTGTTACTGTAGGTTTATTAACTTAAGCACCTGTCAGGCGTTTATTCTGTGATTTAAGCAGATCGCGTTAATAAGACACGCTCGAAATTTTCAACGATCGCCGATTTCCATGTCCGTTGAAAGACTAGGGTAATTTGTGCAGATGTTTGCCTTTGTTGTGAATACGAATTTTTGTCTGACTTCTAGGTAAAAGTTCTTGTTTTTGCAGTCACTGTGGTATTAACGGCGATTATTTTTCTTTCTTTCGAAGGTGTTTACATACTGAAATGTATAACTAAATTGATCGCTGTTAAACGTATGGTGAGCTAATAAAATGTCACTGGATACTGTGCTATAAATTTTGGAAGATAAGTAAGGCTCTATAGCATTGCAGTAATGTTACAGTAAGCAAAGCAGAAAAAATCGGTACAACAGTCAACGACCACATTTACGATACTGAACAGCCTAACCCTTTACGCAGTACGCTAATTGAAAGAAGAAATTATAGAGAACGATAATTAATAATGATTTTTCCCCAGTTTTCTCACAATGCAGTTTGACCAAAAGGATTACTCATAAACGGTTTTATTTTCAGTTTGTTGATAATCCCGTTTATACATACTAAGGACATTTACGGTACATTGTTTTCAGATTAACCGCGTTATCCCTTATGATGAAAAAGTAGTATTTACAAAGCAAAAACTGCATAAGCTATTATAACAAGAATTAATAAAGAGTGATTTGTCCCACATGCACGAGCGCGGACACACCCACCCACATTTAAAGTATGGCGCAATGTGTGTGTGAACGTGACTCGCTTTGATGCATAGCCAATACAAACTCACGAAATGCGATCAGATTTGTAAGTGAGCAAACAGATAATGTACAGTTGGGTTTCTAGTGGATTTAGTGTTATTGTAGAGAACGGTATTGTGCTTTTTTTGTTGCGGGACTTAAATTTCCATAAAACGCTTCCCGTGCGACCTGTCGGATACAAGGGGTTTACTACAACAGAAATAATCGTAATTCTTCTCGTCTAGTTATCTTAATATTGACCTTGTTTTCAGTCGACGTATTGTGTAGCGTATTATGATCTTATCTCATCTAAATTCAATATTGTACTTTTTAAATGCAAAGCTTTCCTGCGCAGTGATTGGCTGTAACGAATACTACCGCACACTGGGATGAATCGTTGATAATAAATGATGTTCAGTCTTACTAGAGTCTAGATTTGTTCTGTCCCCGTTTTGGATGACCTTTTGAGGATGGTGGCAGTTTAAGTTTATGGTCAGAAAACTGTAATAGTCCAAATACTGTTGTGGGAGTATGTACGGACAGCGTCTTATACTTTGCGTTGAAGACGTTGCTTTGCCAGTTTTGTAAAGCTGTTACTGTATATTATGTTTATATACATTTTTTTTGGATTTATAGTAGGTAGCCTGATGACACGATGGATGCTGCCAAACTGATGCATGCTTTGTAATGTCTCGTTCGAGAGGCAGGAGATGGTAGAGAAGACGACAATGATCGGGTCATTTTTGGTATGCTGATGTTCCTCTCAGTAACTTACCTTCGCATAGTAATACATATAGCTAAGTAACGTATGAGCTTTTTCTTGTAAATACTTTAGCTCACACCAACCGTAAGAATAGTCAGACATGCAATAAAATACAATTTTGCTCTAATACAATCTAAAACATACTTTGCTTTTGTTTGTATGCTTTTGTCCAAAGTCACTTGCATCACAGTTTATACTACAGTAATGAGTGAACACAAAGGTCGTTACAACACAAATTTATAATTGTTACATATATTTTTTATTGTGGCAACATTGTATGATTTATCTAATTGCGAAAATTCCCTTATGACATAAGATAACCGATATACCATAGGCAGATATATTTATAAATATATAATGCATCATGCAATATTGTCATCAATTAAGTTGACTTTTTAAACGGTAATGTACGTGAAAACACACGGCGGGCAATTGTCAGTAGTAATGTACAGTTAAGAAGTAATTAACTTGAAAGTAATGTGAACAGTAAAAACGGTTGCTTATGTAACAAGATTCTGACGGGGATGCGTTAGTGATAGCCATGCAGCCTGATTGGGAGGGCCTGAGAGTCAGCTCTTCAACATCCAGGTGGGCTGAAATGTGTGCGGGGCCAAGGTCTTGATTTACCTTTGCACCTGGACAGGTGTGCATTGCTGCGCGCGAGCGAGTCACGTTTCACGTGAAGATCGGTGCAGACCCTGCTGGTTCTCCGTGGCCATTAAAGTGCTGCAGTGCCCAGCAATGAAAGTGCTATAGCAGTATTACAGGGACAGCCTGTAGCACTAGGGAAGTGACTGCTCACAGGACAGCACCGATGGCAAGAGCAATTACTGTAGCAGAAGTACAAAAATAAATACTGTCTGGGTACAGTGAAACTTTGCCCTAGTTATATACACCGAGGCCTTGAGCGTAGGTCTTTATTTCTGGTGTTGGCACCTAGAGAGTGCTCAGGTTATAATTTTTGTCCCTAAAACATTTGCTTGAACTGGCTTTGCCATTTTCACTCTCTCTCTTTTCTTTGGCTATTAAATAAGAGCTAGGAAAAAGCGCAACCTATAAGGATCTGAGGGTCCGGTGCCACAGATCGCTAAAGCACCTGTTCTCCAACACTGCTGTTAAGGTTGAGTGTGTTGAGATGATTATGAATAACTGGATAGGCTGAGTTCTTGTGCGAAATCTGCACGTGCGCTGTTCACCGCTGGGGATTCCTGCACCGGAGTGCTCCGATATGCAGCTGTCACCATGATGCTTTGAAAAGTTTTGTCAGCTAATGTCTCAGACATGAACATCATTATCAAATCACGTCCACAGAGTGACTGTGTGTAATGGATTTGGCTCAGCTGTGGTGTGGTTATATCGGCTCGTGCTCTGAAATAGGAGGTTATTATAACTCAAACTCCTTATTTCATGTTTACTTTGTTCTCAGTAGAATTAAAAAAAAGAAAAAAAAAATCAATCAAATCAAATGTGCCTGTTAAGAAATTTCAGGTTGCCCCAGCAATGCATGCGTATTTCTATTGGAGCTTTCTGTGTCTGGGTGGCACTGCCTGCCATGTAACGGCTTTGCAAGGTGCTGTATCCCGGTGATCTGGGTGAAGTAGTCTTGGCACACAGACACCATTTTCTCAATGCTTGGCTTCTGTGCTCCTGTGTTCCTGCCTTTGCCAGTCTGCTGTATGACTGTTGTCATCGTACCTGGCTCTGTCTGCAAAGACCTTGAGCTCCTGGTCATGTTGTGTGCCCGTGTTTGTCTTGTGGCTTTGGGGACTGTGTGAGTGTTTACAGATTACCAGAGCAAAATGCTGCCCAGCTGTGAGTTAGCCGTCAAGCAAGGCTTTCCCTTTAACCCTTTCAGCAGGGACAGATCTCACTGGCTCCTTTAAATTGTACAATTTTGAAGTTTGCTTTATTTTGATTAGAGAAAATTAGTCTCTCTTCTTTATTTTTATCCTTTTGGCCTCCATTTTAAATTATTTTAATTTTGTGAAAATACTGCTGTTTCGTTTATAAATAGAAATCCAATAAAAAATTGCCTTTATAAGTTTTAATTGTACTTTCTTGAATCCTACAAACATTTTTTAAAATAATGATAGTGTGTATATATTACAAAAGTGGCTGTTAATTATATTACAATGCCCTATATCCATTCTGTTAGCACAGCTTGAATTTCCAATTTAATCACTACAACCTTTTGACTGCAGCAGTATAAAAGATGCAGTCTTGGATGCAGGAACTTAGCTGTAGTGTGAACCCCTCTTTATTCTTTTCCAAGTGTTCCATTTCTTTCTAGTAGTTTTCTGGGAATTCCATAAAAAACTTGCCTACTTATTGTACGAGGGACAATTTTTAGTGAATTTTGGCAGAGAAGAATTAGGCTAATGAGTTCATTTAATTAAATTTATTATGGAGAATGAGCATTAAAGCCAAACGTACAAACTGATGGATTTTCTGGGTAATTGTTCGTTCCCCAAATAGCCATGAAACAAAGATCTTTAGCGGGATGCTGGTATTGAATGTTTTTAGCTGATTATTGGGAGAAATGCCTGCTCGATAAGAGAAGTCTTAGCAAAGCGTTGTGTTGCCGTCCCTTAGGTGAGGGGCGTATAACAGTCAGGAATCAATGCGAAAGCAAAGTCGGTCAGATGGAATGTATGCGTGCGGAGTGGATCCAGGCACATAGGCAACACACACCTGTAAACAAATGTTGCTTGAGCTGTTGACCTCTTTCTCTCCCCCTCTCCTTGGTTTTGGAAACCACCACTTTACCTCTGTATTAGCCATTTAAGGTCCAGGTCCAAAGCTCTTAAAGAGAACACCACAGAGCACTTGCACATAAAAAAGGTACTTCAGAGTTTCAGACTGCAAACCTGAGTTTGAACCTAGCTACTAAATTAATGCCATTCCTTGAAATATAAACTTCTGCTTGAATTTTCAGGTAAATAGCATTGCACCTGTCAAAGGCTTTTGGGCAGAAGGTTGTAAGTCAAGTTCTGCTGTTGTACCATTGATATTATACTTACTGCAGTGGTTTGGTTCTACTGCTGTACCATTGATCACTATATTTACTGTAGTAGTTTGGTTCTGCTGTTGTACCATTGGTCAATATACTTTTCTCTACTGTAGTGGTTTGCTACTGCTGTTGTACCATTGATCGGTATACTTACTGTAGTGGTTTGGTCTGCTGTTGTACCATTGATCCCTATACTTACTGTAGTGGGCTGGTTTTGCTCCTGAAAATTTTCTAAATTGACTCAATTGTTATTGTTACACATTTTTACCAGAGTAAGGTGTGTGTGTGTGTGTGTGTGTGTGTGTGTGTGTGTGTGTCTCTGTGTGCAGTTTTTTTTTTTGTGCAAGTGTGTACAAACAAACTTAATGTATGTCTCGTAGCCTTGGCATTTGGATAAAGATGCCTAGAGGACTCTCTGTTGTAGGAAAGACCTGATATATGGCTGTATTGGGATGACTGTTAATGTATTAACCTGCCAACCTAACACCCTCACAACACACAGTCTGTTAATGGTTGCAGTGATTCACTAACTGAGGGTACATTTACTGGTCCTGAAGCCTTATGTTCTGCCAGAACTGCAGTCTGTCGATTGGTACTTTATCACATGTCACATAAGTGTTGTCAAGATTAACCAGATTTGATCAAAATGTGAGATGTTTTTTTTCTTAATGACTGCAGGTTGTTAGTCTTGTTGTGATCGACCGGTGCGGATGTCTCCAGAGATAACATACGATCCCTAAATTTGATTAGGATTAATTAATTGATTCAAACTGTTTGATACTTGTAATTTACTACTGCAGTTTGTAGAATACTATATTCCACTCTTAAAGGTTTGGCTCAATTACAGGTGCTGGTGTTGACTGTGTACATTGTTACTTTGAAAAAGGGGCGAAGACTTAAACAGAATACATATCTGTATATTGAAAACTTGATAATATAGAAGCATCAATATGGAATGCACATTGCACTGCAAAAGGTATTCAGACTTGTTTTGTGAAACATGTCTACAGCATTCCTCAACAGTGTGATGTAATATGAAAATGTTGACTAACTTGAATGAACAAAGCATGGCATTACGATGTACTGAGACCTAGAGAAAATGATGCAAAAAAACCTAACATATGACTGCATAAATATTATATTGATATTTTGGCAGGTGTTTTTTTTTTTTTTCTCCACATCTTCTGAGGTAACTTTTCTCTCTCTTTTTTTTCGTCCCATTTTTCTTAACAAATTTACTCAAGCTTCTGCAGGTTGCTTGTAGATGGCTTGAGGACAACAGTTTGCACCTCACCTGTTCAAGAGATGTTGTGTTGGAGGTCTGCCTTGTTGTCCCTAGGGCACTCAGGGGTGGCTTCAGCCCTGCTGGACTTTGGGTTTTAGACCAGTGTCTTTGTCATCCCAGCTGTAAGCGCAGCTGATGGTATGGTAACTTCGGTGGGGTTGGGAGTGAGTTGAAAATGTAGCCAAAAATTTGTGTATGTGACGAAAGAGCGCTGCAGTAAAACGATGGACAGTCAGAGATGATGTGTGGGTTATCTTTGGAGAGCAGAGTACAAATTGAGATAAGTTAGAGTAATTAATTATAAAGAGTCCCTCTACTTAAGATGTTATTGCTGAGCTTTTAGTTTTAAGTGGATAGTCTCGATTGTCCAAGGACGTGTGAGGATGGAGGTTTACCTGCCAGTCTTTGCAGATATGTTCCATATGCGAATGTGGTGTTTTCACCCGTAAGCGAATTCCTCCCACATACATTTCAATGTGCAGTTTGATTTTTATTTACTGCTTGTTTTTGTAGGCTGTTTGCCTTAATTTGATATTTCATACTGTAAGTTTTTAAAGATCATATGTGCCTACGCTCCGTGGCTTCACACAGGTTTAAAAACGGAAAAGACTGCTAAGTTATTGCTGTCAGATTCAGTTGTGGTCGGTTTATATCCGAGTCATTCTCCAGCGCGGCTGACAACAAGTGGGAATTTGGGTCATTGTTTGAAAGCCAGACCCACACGCAAAGACTCAGGAAGCATTAAGGTACACGTTCCGACAACAACCAAATGGCTAACGGGGCTGTAAAAATCGAATTAAACACAAAATCATGCAGATTCAGTAGTCTCGTATGAAACGTTTTGCGCATTATGCTGTAGGGTAATGCGTGGTGCCCCATCCAAAATTCCGTTCTCTTCACTTCCTGTAGAGATTTCAATGTGTCAAAGTGGTTTTATTTTCATTTCAACCATATATAGCGAGTACAGTACACAGTGAAACTAAATAACATTCCGCTAGGAGCTACATATAACAACTTATCACTGCACAAGATTCCCGAAGTGACACGTTGAAGCAGTCCCAATTTTTTGAGTACTGCATACGACACTGACACAGCTCGTCAGAAATTTGCAATTAAATGTTTTTATTGTGCAAAAAAATAAAATAAATAATAATAATAATAATAATAAAATTGTTAGTGACCATTTTGATGATTATGATGTTAACGAACTGAAATTTAAACTGGTGCTTCATTCAAATCAGCCATTACGTAATGGATGTGATGCGAGTATGAACACAAAAAATTACAAATTAGTTGTAGGCCGTTTACCTATAAAACACTTGCAAACATAACAATAGCTGTTGGAAAAAGCTAAAATATGAGATGTCTGTTTTTTAGCCAGACATATGATTTTTTTCATTGTTATTTTCATTTTTAATTTAAATGTTCAATTAATTTTTATAAATGTTGTATTAAATATACCTGATCATACCATTAATAAAAATAATTTACCCTTCTGAAAATGTTTAATCTTTGAATCGTTAAAATTTTGCTATGAACTTCAATTACGTACCTCTAATGGTCACCCACACTGGACAATGATTCAGCTCCGGACCACTGTTGTTAGTGCGCCTAATCATGTATTTTAGCAACCAGGAGGCTGTAATGTACACTGTATTATAGCATGTAAATGTGCAGTCTGTACACTAAATGGTCAGTTCTCAGGCAAGGACAAATTATACTCATTATTTTGTTAGTGTTTTATTCTGGTGTAACCTAATGTATCCCATTAAATCCCTACATTAAGAAGGTTTCAAGAAAATTATTGTTCATTTCTATTGCCTATTACAGCTACACCAAAATAATTATCTGTTTTCATTGTTCATTGAATCGCTATAATAATCAGCGGTCAGTAATCACATAGAAATGCAACTTTTCCAGGTCGTCGATGGCAATTAAAAATTCAGTTGGAAAGATCCAAAGGGTTTTTTAATAATTTGTTTTTGTTGGAGAACAACTGCAAAATTGTGGCTAAAACTGCAGAGGATAAAGACCAGTGTCAGTCCTCCACATCATCATGATATGAAAATGCACTGGGAAATTGGTGCGAAAGGAATTAGAATGATTAGAAAGCAGAATGTGGAGACGGCCAGAGATTTTGCTCACCCACAGGGGCGCAGTTCGCGGAGGCCTACCTCAGAAACTGATTCATAACCAGTACCCGGCTATCCAAATGTCACCAGGCCTTCAGGTATGCTGCTCAACCCTTCTCGTAAGAACAATCCGGTAAGGGCTTTTCATTTATGCCTGCAGCAATCTGTGACTGCTGTGGGGGAAGAAAAAAATCTTTCTACTCTTTCTGAAATATGAGGTCATCGCTAGAGTATACAGCATCCATAAGGTATAAATATATAGGCTACTTTCTCTTTGGTTGTTAAACCATTCTCCTAATAAGAAATTCTAGCCTAACACAGTCAAGGTTATTTAGTAGTGGGTTATAATGGGGTATAAGATTGTGTTTCTACTGATCAGGCAAACTTTTGTCCCTTTAAACATTTGTGGTGTTGTAATTGTTGTTAGACTTTCACTACTGTGAGTGTGCCATGTGCTTTTGTTGTACTGTTCATGGAGTTATTTTCCCGTAGTTCAAGTGTGGGTTTGTTAGGTGTGTCTGTGTGTTGATTGTCCCCAGGTTTTTCTGGAGGAAACACAGGGGCTGTCATCCATCAGTGTTCTCACGAGAACCAAAAGCTCCTCAGTGCAATACATTGTCACTTTATGTTAAATATCCCTTGCCCAGAGATTTTGTACACATACTGGAAGAGGCCTTCAGTAAAAAACTGCATGGAACCTCTCAGGAAGACTGGCTATACTTAAAGGATGACTGATGCTTTGTCAGATAGTGGTCAATCAGTGCTTCCAGTATCAGAAATGCTAAACAGTTTGGATTTAAGGGACAGTCATAGGGACAGCAATACCATGTATACTCTTTAGACATGACAGGCATGTGATGTTATGAATCCTTGTTATAACACTTAATAAACTTCACTTAAAGACAAACATTATAACCCCAATTTCAGAAGAGTCCAGTTCCTTCATAAGTAGAGCAGTTGCTTCAGAAGCTCACATATGTCAAATCTTGTGGCACACTCCCACTTTCCTGTGGTTCTTGTTGATGGGCTGTGTTGAAATTTGATTTACATGCAAAGCTATTGGCAGTTCTTGGCAGTTATTTTAAGATTATCTCATGGGGAAAGAAAAGAGTCATGTTACAAAGGATTTTTAGGACTTGAAGTCTTTCACAGCCCTTTTCACCTGTTGATCAATAGACTGCAGCTGGTCCTCCTCACTGTCTTGCTGCTAATAACTTCCCACAGAGTTTGATAGTAGTAATAAACTGTCATGTGATGTGCTGCCCTCCCAGAGTGTAGAGCAAGGGCACTATGGGTAATTACATTTGTACATAAAAGGTTTAGAGGTCAAATTTTTGCAGATAAATTTCAGGTGAGTCTAAAAATGGAAATAAAACGTCAGTTAATTTTCCAATTTCATACTTAAGTGTTATTGTTTTTTCTTTCCAAAGGGAAAAGAAGAAAAAAAAAAAAGCAGCAAAGTGGTGGAATTCCAGGCACGCTGCTAGTAAATACACGAGCGGTCTCCTAATTATTGAAAGATGTAAAGTGCCACATGTCTCGGTTTTAAAAGAATCCTTTAAAAATTCGTTTTTTATCAAGGGTACTATATTTGGTTAAGTAAGACCATTATTCTATATTGCACATAAATTATAAGTGAGGTAGAGCTATTTAATTGTTGTAATTAATTGAGAATATGAGAAATGGCTATCAGCAAAGAGATGGAAATGGATTTGCTGCTAAGTTAAGGCTTTGACCTAAATCTTGATGTGGTTAGAGCTACATACTGTGTATTAGAAATGTGGGAATACATCAATCCAACACAATCTCTGCATTGCACTGTTTGTGTTTGGGGCTTCAAGCACACATAACTGAATTAAAAGATAAAATATTCAGTTTTGCATTGTATATGTCACAGGCTGCTGAAACGGGTCTGGCTTATAACCTGTATTATGACAACACCTTGCTAATATTTTCAGGATTTTGATCAAGTCATTGTGTTTGAATGAATACTTAAATGCATTATGCCTTAAAAAAAATATATTACCTTGCACATTTACTCCTTAGTTGCACCTGCCCATGTTTCCATGTAAACCTTCTTGAATTTATTACTCCAAAATATACTTGCCTGATTTATTTTGTATTTGCTTTCATATAAGAATTTTATTTAGCTTTAAGATTTTTGTGAAGTAATTTATTTTGTCGGATTTCTCCATTTAGACGTGTTGCAGAATACATTAGTTTGACCGCATAGTGTCATTAATATTATTATATAATTATAATTGCAGCTGTAATTCCAAAGAAACGTTTAAAATGCCAAGCTAAGGAAGCTGTTTAAGACCAGTACACTGCATGTGTCTGCATGTATGTATGTATCTAGACTGATGGGTGACAAATTACATGGAAAAACCTGAATAAACATGTACAGAAACATAACAATTGCAAATGCTTCCACACAGGTGCACTGCATGGTACAGCTGATCAGTGAACATCCCATCATGCTCTGTGGTATGTATAAAAATGCTGAGCAGGCCCATCTGGTTCTGATTTTGGATCAAGATGGCAAGAGGAAAAGGTCTAAATGACTTTGACAGAGGGTTCATTGTTGAGACACGTAAGAGCAGCGCTTACTCAGGTGACTGAAAATAGTGCAGCATGTGGTCAGACCGTGTCGGGCAAAACTGTACAAGGTTCAAATGAAAATGTACGATCTTTTTTCTGCATCATGTCATACTCAGTTTCAGTTATCATTCAATATAAACGATGATAACCGATGACAAAGGATTAATTATCGGTGTTTTTTGAACGTCTCAGGAAACGCGAGACGATTGAGAACATCAAGGCAGTCTTTCACAAAACACTTTGTGGGTAAAAAAAATAATAATAATAAAATGTATTTTTATGTTTAAAATGCGATTACGAGCAGAACTGGTGCCGTGTGCACCGGACCTCTATCTGCAGCGCGCGTTTCGCTCGCCGTGGCGCGCAGTGCGCACCGGCGCTGTGCTGCCTCGCGCTTCTTTTGTTTAGCATTAAAGGTTGTGCTGTGCCGCATTTAATATGGGATTTGTGCATTTTATCGTCTTGTTTCAGTTTTGTTCTCACCTGATTGTAACAGTGAGTGACAGGTGAAGAACATTTTTTGAAGCAGTGTGCTAATGAAATAGCTGGTGGTGACGGAGAAAGAAACAAAGGGTTTTGCTTGTGCAGAAAGCTAGATGGATTCAGCTGCTTTTTATTGTGTGATTTCAGATACAATGCTGTGGATTGTAAAGGCTAATAACAATAATTTTGGTTTTGGTAAACTAAAAATATTATATAACTGGTTGAAAATAATAAAAAAAAAAATTTTGAGTGTTCCCTTTTTCTGTTATGCAAATGCCCATGACCTGTTGGTGAACTTGTACAGGCTGTTCCCTGCTTTGTACCCCATGTAGCCTGGGATAGGCTCCACCCCCCTCCCACCCTGTCTAGAGTAAGTTGTGAAAAAATGAATGAATGAATTTTCCATAACAGAGTGTTTTCCAGGAATGAAACTGTGGCAGTACAACAGAACAAGCTGTACTGGGGACACCGCAATCTGCTTTTAGGTCAGAATAATTTTGCTGATCCCGTTGGTCCTGAAACTGAATTAGCCTGTGGCTATGTTCCATTTAGCAGAACTTCCCACTAGACGTTTGCTAACACAGATCAATGATGAGCTCTAGTGCTGAATTGCACTAGATTTAATACACCTGCGATCACTGCAGACTCTGAGGAAGTTGCTTTCACATTATTGCCTCCACGTTTTCTATAGAAGTGATCCTTTGAGTGTTTACTGGCAATTTCCCAAATCACACAGATCATCCATAAAGCAGGTAAAAAGATAACTTAAAAAGTGCAATAAGATTACTGCCTAATTCACATTTATTTTTTCTGTTAATTTATTAAAAATTACACCTATGATTATATTCAATATGTGCATTTTTATCCTATATGATGGATCATAGGTTATTGGGCCAAAGACTTAAAGATGTAATATGACACACCACATGATTCATCCATGGAGTGGATGCAAGTTTTTTTTTTTTAATCTGTAAATATTTTTTTATGAGACTCTCGTGATTGCATTTGTCCGCTGAAGCTTTGACGTTACAAAGCACGGAACAGTTTGCTGTGTAGCCTTGCGTTACTATCCTGTCCTGTTTCACAGACTGTCTTTTCCGTCAACCCACGCAGACTGAGAGATACTTCAGGGTGTGAAAGAACACAATTTACAGGGTTTTTTTTTTAATTGTCTACATGGTCCGTGTGAATCCCAAGCTGCACACATTTGCGAAGTGCAGCAGAGCAAAGCAGGTGCGTATCAGCTGGTAAAAATGTTATTTCCGTACTGTAGTCCCCCCCTAAGCCTGTATGGCAGCCAAATTAAGTATGAGTGGTGCATAAGCCAAACAGACATTGATGCATCCTGCAAATTAATTCTTTGATACTTTCCGTGAATTTATCTGCAGTAATTTACAGGCCGATATTGTGCTGGGAGTTTGCTGTTTATTTGTCAGCACCGTGCGAAGCAGTCGTCTTGGGGTGTGTAGCATTCCGACTTCCTTTTCGTTTTGTCTCTGATTTACACCTCAGACAGGATATAATGCATCACACTATAGCCTAGATCTTGGGTTTTTTTCCCCCATAATTTTTTTGACCTGGGCTACGTCTCACTGGACTACACACTGCTGCTTCCTGAATTTCCCAAGGCAGACTTCTGCTGTTAAAACGTGCATCGGATGTGTCCGCCGTGTCAACTGTGTCACGTCTCCATGTGATTAATTTTCTTTGGAACAATTGTAGGAAATGTCATTGCTTAATCCATATCACTTAATGTAGAGTTAAAATATTGATTACTCACTCAGACCCCTGTTCTGCTGACACTGTGTTTCTGTGCGTAACGATCGAGGCTCCAGAGAGTTGGAGCTGTGGTTACTAAGATACTCTTTTGAGCAGCGTTTCTGATTATTATCATGTAGGCTGCAGTACAAAGACCACATCAAGTTTGGCACCAGCCTAATGGTTAATATAATGTAAAACTTTTTTTTTTTTTTTTTGAAGAATGCCAAGTATTGCCACAAAAAATACTGAGAAAAGTGGTAGCTATAATTTTATTATAGTTACTTAAATATAATTATCGTCTTCTGAGAAGTTTATTAAATGCTTAGAAATTGTTGTAGCTAATATACTTGTACAAATTGTGTGTGTGTGTGTGTGTGTGCGTGTGCGCACACGTGTGTTGATTTAAATATGAGTTTAATTATATCCAATAATCCAGCATTGCAGACATTACAATATGAAAATCTTGTAATGGAGCATCTTTAGACAGAGGCTGAGAAATTATCCTTTATGAAATGATTACTCTTAATTCTCCTGGTGCTACAGACTCTATGACATTAAAACCCAACCTGCACGTTGCGCTGTCCCCTTCAATAACTTTAAATCACCTGGGGCCTAATTACCTGCAAATTAACTGCCATTTCATTGTCTTGCATAAGACCATTGAGTGCATGACGAAATGCCACAGGGGAGTTGGTCCTAGTTGGGAGGCCTGGGCTCGAAGGGGAAACGGGACACGTGTTGTCAGACTGACTACACTAATGGCCGGTAGGTCATTCAGAAGGTCATGCCCCAGTCACAAGTCCTTCATGAAAGCTAAACAGACGGTGTTTGTGTGCGTGTGCGTGTGTGTGTGTGTGTGTGTGTGTGTGTGTGTGTGTATATAATATAAAGGAGCCCCACACTCAACAGCCACACATCAGACAATGCGATGGGGTTGTTTGAAAGTCGCTGCTTAGCTACTTACACTTGGCTGTTCGTTCTGATTTGGAACGGCAGCATTTTCCTGAAAAGGTTAAATGCCAGCGCTGCCTCAAGGGCCCCACGACTCTCCCTGGAACTGGAGATGGGAAATTCACAGTCTGCTGTGAAATCCAGGATTGCTGCAGAATCATCACACATTAGGCCTTTTTGGTGTGCATATGGCTTTTATTGAAATAAATTGTACCTTATTCTCTTCTGGAATTGCATGTCAGAAATGTTGCCATCATAATCTTGCAGGGCTGGCAGCCACATGTTAGCACTGCTTTGCGTATCACCCTCTGTACTGTTCAAATTAAACTAATGCGTCTTTCAAACTGATGCACTTACAGTTAAAATGTTTGCAATACTAAAGTAAACGTACAATTAAGGCACAAAAATCAAGGAATGCATATTGACTAATTGAAAACAAAATCTCATTTAGATTTGAAAGGGGAGCAGGAAGATGAGTAACCAATGAAAAGGAATTAAATGGTCTTTGTTGCCACAGAAAGCTGGCACGAGGACAGCAAGTGCTGCACGCCTGTGCGTGAGGGTTTTTAGGAGCAGAAAAAGACTGAAAGGGAGTTGTCAATATCTTTTAGTGAGCACTGGGCAACAAAGCAGAGTGATAGCCCTCAAAGGGAGTGCCCTTATGCTGGCAATTCTATAAATATTAATGCAGCCCGCAAGCCTGCCTGCAAGGTAACTAATGGCTTGCCCGCCACACTGACAGGACTTCAGTGTTACGAGTTCTGAAGGCAGCAGACTGGGCCATGTTTTGGGACGTGCTTCGGTTTCACTTTGTGTGCGCGCACATATGAGTGTGCGTGCTGCCTCTATGAGTGTACAGAGGGTTTCTTTCAATTTCACTAATGGACCCTGAAGCTCCACGTCCTCCCAAAACTGTGCAAAGGGAAACAGATGAGAGGATAGGTGTATACACATCTGTAAATACATTACTTTAAATAACTTGTTTTAGCCCAACTGAAATGTTACTTTGTTAAGTCAGTATGCAGTGATGCAAAAACCTCTTTTTCATTTTTGCTTTAATTGATGTGAGGAATTAAATTTTGTTGCCGCTTGCGAATCTTGTTTACTGCAGAATAGAGTGTTTAATATAATTGGGGTCATGGTTTAGTTGCCTCATCAGCCTGTTCCTCACTTTCTCCAACACTATGGGTGAACATTTAAAAATACATATGCTTCACACTGTGTGTGTTGTACTTTGTCATTGCCGTTACTTTACAAAATGCTATTTTAGGACTTGTCTACTGGTGTTATCTGGTAAATTAGGATTCTTTTTTTTTTTTTTTTTTGGTATCTTAGCTTAGTTTTCTGGTGAACAGCACAGAAGAACATCACAGACACCAACGCAGACCTGTCTGGTGCAACACTGGTGAAATTATGTTCTTTTTGTTGGAATAATATTATTTTGTCATTGTAACACAGTCAAAGGTCTTTTAATACGTGAATCTTCAGGACTGCTCACATATTTTAGCTTGGTTTATTTATAATCTTTTCTTTCGTCGATGCTGGGATGTTTTGGTTATGTAGCGCAGTACGTCTGGAGTTGAATGCAAATGCTCCACACGCACCACTTACAAATGCATGTAATTTACAGTTTAATCACTCCTCAGAAGGTTTTATTGGTAGATTCTGACAGTGGAAGGGATAAATGACAATTACGAGAGCGCCTAGATTTGGTTCAAAGTTGACAGCACCACCTGTTGATCCATTGTGCTACCAGAGATGTTTTTTCAAGTGTATCTCAAAGTCTAAAAGATTATTAGTAATGCTGTGAAACAGTGTGTAGAAAAATATTTTCAACTTTTAAATTAAACCCGCATCAAATATTGATGTCGATAGTAGTTGTACCACAGTTGATTTGGTAAGCAAGTAATGTTTCTGCGGCAAAGTAGATGTAATTTATTGAAGTGCACTTTAGCCGCATCGCAAGGTTTTGTGTACAAGCCTTTTACAACAATTTCACTTGCCTGAATTCTTGATGTTATTTGTTCAAACACAAAAATGCCTATATATTTAGCATTGTGCTAAAGAAATGTAATGGAGAAAATCGATATAAAAATAGTTCCGACATACATTATGCATTGCAAGCAATTCAGAAAGGACACGCACTACTGACGTCACAGAATATGGAGGGGAGTTACCGTGTAGTGCAGGGTCCTTAAAAAAAGACATTCATCTTCTGTCTGCAGGTTTTGTTTAGCTATCAGAGTGATGAGCAGGTTATCGTGCGGTATGTTGCACATGGGGATGCTGATATTTACAGTTTTGTTTCATAACTACTCCATGACTACTTGAGAGACCATGAGGACAAAGGAGGTGAATGTGGGAAAATGGCTGACTTGTACAATAATAGACAGCGACTCAAACTCAATGGCTTCTAGCCCATTGCAAATGGTTGGACTTGCAGATTAAAGATGTAGTTAGACCATTGAGTCTCTCTGCTGCTGAACAGTTGTGCAAATCTGGTAAATTGATATACCTTCATGTTCGGTATGTTTTCTTGCTTGACTGCGATGTAACGTTGGTGGGATTGTGACTCCAGGCCGGGCCGCATTATCGTGACTGTGTGCCTCACCAAGTAACTATAGTGTCAAACAAAATCAGTGCACCTAAGGAGTACAGGAAGGCTTTTCTGTTTGGGTGACAAATGGGATGTCGGAAGCCTTTGGTCTCTCTGGTGGATTACAGCTGCATTTGCCTCTCATAGAGGTTGAGGGGGCTGGACTTTGTTGGATCAAAAGTCCAATATGTGCTAATTTCAGTGCTGCTCCAGAGAACATGAAGAAAGAGGAATTTGTTTTTGTTAAAAAAGTCGCAGTTGAGAGCTAACAAGGTTGCCACCCCCCATTGCACTGTGTATTAATAGACCGGTATGCAAATGTGAGAGTCGTTGAAAAGACTTGGGCTCCGTGTGTGGTCCACCAAAAACACCACTGTTCTTTTAGACCCGTTTTTCCTCCCATCTGCTCTGCCTGACCGATACAGGCCTATATTTTGCCTTTACTTAGATTAGAGAATGGAAAAAAAAAAAATTAAAAAGTTGGCTGGCCTCGAGCTAAAGATGATGATAAAATTTGGGGGGGGTCCGCCGTGTTGATGTGAGCCAGGCACCTGAACTGAAGGCACATGTCAACAAGTGTGTGTGTCTGTTGACCCGCTTCATGACAGAAGAAAGTTAGAATTCATTAAGGAAAGCAAACCTGGAGCATTTAACAGCACTGCTGAATGCTATGGAAATATATTTTAATCCGTTAAATTAATTACACCAGGGCACCCGAGTGTACAAAACTGTAAACCTTGCTTAGCTGTGTTATTGTCATTAACACATCCTGTTTGCAAAGATTGACTTCAAATGAAATCCTCTTTTGGATGCAGATTGTTTGTTCACGTAAAGGAGTTAATTCACAGTTTCCCAGAACTCAATATTTGGGACCAGTTTTTGCAATGACAATGCTAATTACTCGCTGGATGCAGTGTAGAATTTTTTATTTTTTTTTTTGGCTCCTTTGAATTGAAAACCAGCACCACAACCTACAGAGATGAAAAGGTGTCTTCCGCAAAGAAAACAGCAGGCCGTCATTTAGTAACTGCCGAAATGTCAGCTAACATCCATAAATAATGTAATTACTCAATTTGAAATATTTCATTTGCCTTGTTCTCTCTATTTCAGGTAACCTTTACAATGTATGAAATGTAAATATTAGTGCTTAGTTGTTTTTGCGTTATTAATAAAATTTATTTACGTTGTACACAATTTACTTGTTTTTCAGCTTAGATTTTCGAGTTTGTCTGACTGGTGTCTTTGGCTCAAATCACCTTTAATCACTGCAGTGCCCACTTAAAGTGAGTTGGCATCATGCCAGGCTTAGCTTCTCTGTGTAGGACTCTCGGGTGAGACACTGATGGGTGTTGGTACTTAAATGGATACTCTCTGTGTGCAGATGATGCTCAGAGGTGCAGGTGAGCTATTCCTGCAGAACATGCACATTTTAAAATCCTACACAAAAGGGGGGGAGGGCACACGGATTGCATACAGTCTGGACAAAAATGAGAGATGCAGTTTCACAAATTATTTTATATTACTATTTTACATTATTTCACGTATGTGGACTTAAAACCAAAACCATATTTCCAAATGTTTGTGTAAGAGGTTTACAGTTTAAACCAATTTCTAAGTGTTTGTGTTGTTTTAACAGTAGTTTATTCCTTTTAAACATGGTTTTTCATTTGTGTGTGTGTGTGTGTGTGTGTGTGTGTGTGTGTGTTTCATTAAAGGTAAATTTGCCTGCCTACATAGGGTCATTTATGAGGGTCATTTATGCTTAAGTATCAATTAAACTTTTTTCCTGTAAAAAGAGGATGTCCAGTAGTCCTACACAGGAGCATGCAGAACTAACTGATGTGGAAGTATAGGTGAGTAGGACGTATGTAATATACATGCAAACTGGCTGTGTTGTTCATTGTTGTGCCCATGCAGTAATAAATGACTGATTGTTTTGGTGCTTCGTAGTTTAACTTTGAGGGTCGTGATTCTAATCCATTTCCTTAAATATTCAGTCCCTTACTTTCAGATTACTGAACTCCAGCAGAGGGATAAATGTATATAATGAAGGATTTTAACAGATTATAAGATTTTGAGCAGAATGCTTTTCAGTTTATCTTTGGGGGGGGGGGGGGTAAAGCCTTTTATTTATTTTTTTTTAATTTTTTTTCTTTTTCTTTTCTTTGTGCATTCCAAAGCCCCAGCTGGCTTCAGCGGCAATCATGTGAAAATAAAATGTGTATTTAAATAACAGTGTGTGTTTGGGGGGGGGGGTGCATGCTGGTGCCCCAAAATGGAGGCTGTGAGGTGCTACTCAATGTCATCCAGGCAGGTTTTTGTAAAAACTTAATGGAGAATCATTCTAAACCATTTCCTCAATGGGTTGTTATCTGTAGTTTGCCGTGTTGTTTTTAATCCATTTCATGGGGCATAGTCCTTTCGACAGGGCTCACATTTTGTTCCCTGGACTATGAACTTAAAATGACTTTGTCTGGTTAAATTGGCTGTCATTGCACAATATGTTAATTACGGTTTTTCAGGGCGCGGATACTCTCTCCCTCACGATACAGGGCAACCTGACTTCATTTGGCTCTCTCACGTCGATTTTCAGTCGAAAATAAGTGCTTTGTGACCTTCTATCCTTCCACCTTTTATGAAGGATCAAAAGAACAGTACGTACCAGAAATGGAAGTTGATCAAATGCAACTCCTAATGAGCGCCTCCTGCCCCACCCTCGTGACGCTGTTAATGGCGTAGCCTCATGCACGTTATCTGCAATTCTTGACCTGCAGGAGAGCAGCGGCCACCAACCCAACCAGTTCGCATTCTGGGCTGCTTCCCGAACAAACGTGCTGAAACCAATACGCTAATCACGAATGGGGTTTGAGGTGGATTCATGCTGTTCAGATGTCTTAGGAGATGCGCGCTCATGCCTTGGAGGAGCCAGCAGCCTGATTAATTCATGAGGAGAACCGACGGATGTCAGAGGCCTACAAAAACAACCTTACGTCACATTCTGGCAAGAGTCTTGCCTGTGCTGCTAGTGCTGTTGTACTGAAGGTGACTTGCTTAGGTGACCCTTTGAGTCATGACGTACAGCTCTTGCATTCCATTCAATATAGGCTCAATTAGTAATAATAACTAGCTTACAAATCAATGTACACAATTCCATTTCTCTTCCACACTACGCAAGCTGGAGCCAACGTGAATATCGACTTTCCTTTAAGTAGAGCTCTAGGTAGTTAACTCAGTAAGACATAGCCATTGTGCTTTTTTTCCCCTTAAGCAAAGGAGCAAAAGGTCTGACAAATGCCAGTTAAAGTTTTTCCATCATGAGACAGCTAATTGAAGAGTATTCATCTAGCAGATATTTGGTGGTAAAATGCAGGTCAGAAATAGGCAGCCTGCTTAGATGTGCTTACATTCCGACAGTTGTCATTGCCTTCTGGTTTGACTTGCACCTTCTTTTTCAAATAAATATGTTATATTACATGAACATGTTGTAAAAAGCAGCCAGAAAGTACAAAGTGAGGATGGCCCTGTAGGTCTGTACGTTTTTGTGCAATTTTATGTTTTTTTTTTTTTTTCTTCACCGTTTTGAGTAAAAATCTCAATGTGTTGATGAAGACTGATATTGGACTTAACATCTGTTCAGGAAAGTTGAGTAATTCGAGGTGACTGCAGCCTCATGAAGGTGTTACAGAAGTGCATGTTGCAAAGGTCAAATTAGGCAGAATTTTTCATCTGTTTTTTGATATTTTTGAAACTATTGTTGTTTTTCTCATCTGAACACTTGCGACCGTAAAGCTTCTCCCGGTTACTAATTTGCTCTCCTGGTCATCGAGTGCTTGATAAGAACGTGTAGATGTAGGGAGGTGTAGGAAAATGTAGAATTTATGAACATTCACACATAAATTGTAAAACCAGGCAGGTTCAACTAAGTACTTTCACATCTCTGTCACGTGTTTAAATAAAGTGACTATGACAGCCAACTTGGAGGTTGCTTTAAAGGACACACTTTTTGACGAGAGAACGACATGATAAATTATGTGTTAGTCAAAGGTTTTTGTCAGACCCTCAGCATCTCAACCAATAAGGTGTATCATAAGTGATACCACTACATATAATTACAGTAACAATAAACTGACACAACGTTTTACTCCCATTGTGGCTTTGTAAAAAAATCACATGTATTGTTTGATAAATGTCAAGAAGTAGTTTAAAGAATAAGGGAAACTGAGCCTATGGAAGGGAGGACAACACCAGCATTATGGGATACAGCCTTAGCCTCTCCATGGATAATATAGCACACTGTACTCTGTAATAGAATATATTCACAGTAGGAATAGAAGAAATGAATAAATTTAATTGGTCAGTCAGGAGCTGCCTGCTGCTTGTTGATTTCACTCGTTCCCATTGAGTTAATTGAAACTGACTGTCCTAACCATTATCAGCTTTTGTTCCTCTGCTCTTTTATACAGGGTATTCAAAGGGTAATGCATACAGGTTGAGTTTCCCAACTCATGGGCACTGTACAGTACCACTCAAAGTCTGACTGCTCCTGCATGGCAACCTTGGTTTTGAGCAAGTGTACTCACTTTGGGCTGGTTTTGTGCGTGCGTGCCTGTGTGTGTGTGTGTGTATTGTATCTGCTGTATTGTACAGTACACAATTTTTACTGCCATTTACCCATTTTCACTGATTTAAAATTGAACATTCAACATCAAGAGAGGATAAGTATACAGTAGTATATCTATACAGGTAAATTAGACCTTTGTCCTAATTCATTTGTGGAAGCTGTTAATTGAACAATCTTCATACTTGCTTTGACTAGTAAAACTTCAGGCAGTTATACTAATAGCTGTGTTAAACATTCAGAAGCTTCCTAAAGTGGTGCGTCTGTCATTCTGTGAGGTCCATATAAACCAGCGGAAGTGTTGGGAAAGCACCAGGGCTTCTTAAGATGAAGGAGTGTCCAGAATAAAGCCTGACCTCTTGTTCGTAAGCTCATCTCACCAGGGAAACGGTGGGAACTAAAACACCATGCTGGTACCCACACATTATGAGGCTTCCAGCCTGTTTGTGCAAAGGAAGAAGAGATTACACTGGCCGTCAGCTTCTGCAGCAGCCCCCCTGTGAAGATGTACAACGTCTGTTTACATTTTTGGTTTTCTGTCTTTGCAGGTGACTGTCTGAACTTGCTTTCTGTGTAATGATAAAGCGAATTTGTTGCCATTACATTTCTTGCGTGTGTTGAAAGGCATCCTGAACAGGACTTACAGTATCACTTGCTGACTTGCTTTCTTAATTTTTTATTAATGACCATTACAATTTAAGGACTAATGTTTAATCCTTGTAGCATATTCAGTAGTTTGAATTCAATATTGAGCGTTTTAAATTACTTGCCAGCTTATGATCATAGAGCAAACTGGAAAAAGAAAATACTGCTTATTTTATATAAATATATAATTACATTTCACTGGAAAGCAATTAATAGTAGCCTCGTATGTCCGCACGTATTATACAGTTGGTTATATGCAGTTATAATGTCCATTTAAATATAAATTCAAATACAGATCATTTACAACATGATTTTTTTGTTTGGTCTCCAGTACTGACAAACAACACCACAGATGGTGTAATTATATTCATCACGGTGGTTTCATTAATGCTGAGCACTGGGTGAAGCAAACTGAATGTTAAAAAAATATATAAACGCGGAATAAAAATGCGCATCTCCCTTGTGTTTCCGATATGCAAATATCAAATTTCCGGTTGCTTCTGTGCCCGTTGATCGGTCAGTACCTCGGCGATGCTCTCTTCAAGTTTAAGAAGCATTGGGGCCCTTTGCTGAATTTGGTGCGTAATTTGGCAGCTAAAAAATCGTGGAGAAAACAGTTGGGGGAAACAAATGCTGTAATACGATCAGAAATGCCTAGCAGATGTGTACTGTGGTATGCATGTAAATAGTTTTGCATGTGTATTTAATGAAAATGTGGTAATAGCAAGAGTATTTGGGGGTACTTTTGGGGGTTGACACTTTGCACTTTGACGCTAACTGCAGGATTCATAGCAGAATGTGCTTAAAGTACTTTTTTAGTTGCTTGGCAATAAGGGCAGTAGAGCTTATTGAATGTTCCTAGTTTTTTTTAGGTGATAAAAGTATATATGATCATGGTTAATGGAGTTGTATTGATGGTCTATTTATTTGTTTTATTCACTCAACGAATACCTGAAGAACACCAAAGTGCCGTGGAATCGGTGTGATTGCCAGGTCACGGCACCATCCACCTAGTGTGGTGTGGCGGTGTGTTTTTGCTGCAGTGGTCTACGTCCAGTTTGATTGGATGATCAAATCTGCATGTTTTTTGTGGGTGATAGGCAAAAACCACTTTCCACTTTATTTTTAAAATATGTTCCATTCTTTTCATCGGGTGATGTGCGACTTTGTGTGCACGAATAATGATTCTTTGTTCCTAATTAGTTAATAATTGAATATCAGCATTGCCATTAAGTATACTGCTTCTTGCTTCAGCAAGCTTTCATGTGCCAATGTTATCAACGAGCCCCAGTCTTCATTTATCCTTCTCTTCCTCCACCCCCCCCTCCCCACCCAGGACACCCTCAAGCTATATTATATACATATTCAGCATTAAGGTCGAGGATGAAGTAGTCAGCATTTTTCTTGCTAAAGTTCTACACTACTAGTGCGTGTCACATGGATCTTCTAATGGCCAATGTACAAAGGAAAAATACGCTTCTTTTTTAAGATGTATGTGATCTTAGGAAAGATTGTTTTGTCCCCGAAATTTCGCTTCTAGTGCAGCGAGTGTTTCAGAACTAAATCAATGTACCTTCATTAGGACTTACAAAGCCAACTTATGTGATGAGCTGTGCAAAAGTATTGTGTGTATCAGTGAGTGGGAGGTCTCATTTTAATTAACAAAGCTGTCCCAGGATCAACATTTACATTTAAAATCCATAGCTGTTAACGTAACATATCACAAGATTTAAATTGAAGCAGTGTTAAAATAAATAAATAAATAAACCAAAAGTGCTGGCCTTTCCTCTAGCTCACACGCTTATGCAGGTTAAGCATGTTTGCATTGTTTCCATGCTTCAGCTGGGATATTTTGTCAAATAATTGTACACCTTACTTACTCATTTTCCCCGAAAGGTTTGCTCCCAACATGTGTTAAAAAGCAAAATGTTTCCATGCATATGCTAAACGTTAGACAGTCGATGAATTTCATTACCGTTATCAAAATGTTAATGAGGACGTCAGCCCTGTGCACCTGTTAAAAATACAGAATCGCATTCCGGGTGTGATGATCTGGCGGAAGTGCTGTCTTGTTGTGTGTGTGTGTGTGTGTGTGTGTGTGTGTGTGTGTGTGTGCGCGCGCACGCAACATGTTGAACCAGTCCAGTGTT
>JABJVR010004200.1:0-14978 GCA_025773905.1 Chitala chitala
CCCCCCCCCCCCCCCCCCCCCCCCCCCCCCCCCCCGCCCCCCCTGGTTTCGAAAGTGGGTGGGGTGGAGTGGTGCCGAGCCGGGAGAGTGGGGGCAAGTGACAAAAAGCAAGTTTTTAAGAATTGGGTAATGTTAGAAATGAACTACATTGCAGGTTTTAATTTTTTTTATAATTGTAAGTTAAGGTTATTTCCGTTGACATTTTTACAATTTTTGAAACCTCTTCCATACGTATTTACACATCATCTAAAATCAGCAGTGGTTAACACAGTTTACTACACAAATAAATGAAAACCAGTTGAATCAAATGCCACGTTACTCCCTTATTATTACATTTCAGTTTCATAATTCCTGTCAAATTTGTTTTCCCTCTTCTGCTTCTTCTGTTATTTTAAATGTCAGAAAATTGTATCTTTTTGGCCAGGGTTTTCCACACTTTTACACATAATTGTATGCTGGTACACACAGTTTTATGACGTAATGCATGCACTGATATAAATTAACAGTCATTAAGAATTATAAATTTTTTGTTCCAGAAACTGAATTCAGCTTTTAGTAGAACAGCATATACAAAATGGTATTATTTTGACTAAGTGGAACATGGGTTGAATTGAAACCAACAGAAGTACGGTACCATACTTACTGAAAAAGGTTTTGTAGTTAGCATGCAGCTTTGCACTAAATTAATATAGTACAGAACTTTGATACCAGTGACAACCAACTTAATCACAGAAAAATGTCCCAACCTGCACACTAAAAATGATCCCAGTTGCAGCGAATACAAAACACCAGCCCCTGTCCTGTATAACAATGTTCTCAGTTCCAAACCTGATTGACCCCTCATGGGTACAGGTTTTCATTCTGCCAATTTCTGATTTTAATTGAACCATACTCTCAATTAAACATTATTGACTTTTTTTTCTGTAAGCACTGTGTCAATCCAGAAATTCTCAACAAGCTTTATTAATTTTTAATAAGAATTTTAAAAGCATGACTGATATTGCGTCTTAACAGTTTTTAGGTTATGGTGTATTCTTCATCTTTAATCAATTTTTTGTTAATAATCCCTTATACCCTAATATGTCTTGATTAAGCATTCTTTGTAATTGGCACCTGCTTGTGGTGTTTTTCAGTTTCAATACAATGTATGATTAATGTGTTTGAATTAAACACCATACCTCATTATCCACACATTTCCTGCTCTGATTCTGCAGTTCGAGGGACATGGTAATGTGTGATTCATATTTTTAGTATAAATCTTAAAGCACCAGAGTGTCACTTTTAACTTTCCTCTTTGTAACTCTCTTGTTTTCTCTGAAGTAATTTACAACTAAGTGCAGACAGGTGCAAACATTCGGGAAGATAATGATAAGAAATTATATAATAGATATTTAACAAATTTAATTAAGATAGTGGTCAGATTTAAAATGAATGAACTGGCTAAAACAAAAAACTGCAGCCACTGTGGCCCTCCAGGAGTGTGCTCTCGGAATCCACCCCTCCGGGTTTGTAAAATGACTGAATGTGGTGCTGTGACTGTGGCAGTAATGCCCAATGATGGAAATTTTCAAACAACTTGCAAGACAAATGACTTGTGAAAATTTTGACTAAATGCAATGTATATGGTAATTTAACCAGAACAACTAAACACTACGCATACAGTAAGTTTGGCATTCAGTAAACACTGTGTGTATGCCAATGGGTAATTGATTTGGGTTTTGTTTTTTTCTTCCTTACAATTTTATATCTTTGTGCAACAAAAAGAAAAAAAAACATCAGAGAAATACAGAACTCCACATGGCCAAAACCCTCAAAATTTAACAGACTAGAAAATACAAAAACTCAATCAGTTGACTCAAAAGAAACATCTGCAATCACTGTGCATATATAACACTGGGCATATATAACATTTAAGTGTAATTAGGGGGTACAGTCCTAAAGAAGGGAGCAGCTTCTCCATGACATTGTTATGATTCTAGTCAAAGACATTAGGTTTGTTAGGACTATTGATGGTGTTTGAATTGCGTGTGAGAACCACTGATGCAACTCCATGCACAATGAGGTCTTATGCTCTCACTGTAGCCCATTGTACTTTAACAAGTTCATTAAAATATTAGTAACACAAATACTATGCAAATCACCAGCTGTAAGCATGTATAACAGCTATGTTTGTTTTGTACTTACTGTAACTTATCCCTAGTTATGGCAAAACAGCCTCGCTGGCCTCATCATTACCTTGACAAAAGAGAGAGACTAGGGAAGCAGCTTAGTACAAGTCTGGAGTGCAGCCTTCCAGTGCATGTTTTAGAGCCCTTCCAGAAGCCAGGCCCACATGTTGCATCTCACACACCTTTGGATCCATATGTGGGCTTTACACAAGTCCCAAAGCAGCTTAGCTACAGCACGCTTTATTCTATCATGATGAACTCTGGCAACACATACATAACATATTCATACATGTTTTCACATGGCGAAAGGAACACCAAAAGTATGACTTTGAATTCTTAACCTTTTGATCAAGGCCAGGTGTGAAGTTGTGAACAGTTTTGACAGACATCGCCTTTTCACACATCAAGTCTGCTTTATGGGCTTTTGTGTCCTTTGTCAGACCTTGTGCAAACCCATTTTCCAAACTTTGTTTATTGATTTCCCTCTGCCTCCAAACTGATTGAATCCAAATGACTCTTGGATGCTCTTGCTGCTACCATGAAGGGTGAATGTGTCGCATGCAAATGTCCCTAAGGATCATTTCAGGCAAAAAGCCTCTCACAGTACAGTCAGTATAACACTCACCTCCTGGTTTTGTCTGCTCCCGGTTTTGGGTGAATGTTCTTCAGAAATGTATCTCTTATTGCTGCTTGGTGAGTTATACCAGCCTCATGTCATTGTGCAAGTTTGTGGAGTGGAACTTTTATCAGTTGGTATATTTGAAGTTTCATGTGCGTTGACTGTGGGTTAAATTAGATCATGCCAGTGTGTTTAAATATCTATTTTTTCTGTGCTGACAACTTGATACCAGCCATGATTCTTTACATTCACCTTTTTATTTACAGGTAACCTGTGCCTGTCAGACGCTCTGACAATAAGTAAGGAAAATTATGTGATATGTGGTCTGCAAGTTTTCATCAGAATCATAATACATACATTCATATGTACTACATACATACATACATACATACATACACACACACATATACAGAGGGTGTCAAGATGTAAAGATGAATACAAGTCAGGTATACATTGTTTTGGCACCCCAGGTGTATGTGTGTGTGTGTGTATACACATGTTTTTAATAGTTAAAGAATGTTTTCAGTAACTCGGTAACTTGTCTGTGGTTAACATAAAAAGATGATGTACTTCTGTTTGATACGTTATGTTTAGTTATCTGTGAAACGATAAGTAAGTTCAGTACACATGCTTTCTCGGTTTTCATTAGTAAACAACACGTTTTACTTTTGTATCTCTCTGAAATGGTAAGATACGTTGTGTTTTTGTAGGTGAAATTGACCCATGTTACAGTTACACCTTGTTGACTGAGCCCTGGAGAAACACTGGCTTCTCCTCTACTGTCGGCATCCTGAATGCTATAAGTGATAATGCGTTGAATGGGACCTGGTATCGGTTCACAGGGATCGCAGGGGATGTCATGCCACAGTCATGCCTTGAAGTGCGTGATGGTGGACTGAACTGTGTTATGTATTTGGGATTCTCGCATCCGGTTGTTGTGGGAATGACTAAGAGTGGGACCAGTTACTGCTGCTGGAAGGGATATTGCAGGTATCGCCAATTTCTAAGTGTGTCAGTAAAGGCATGCCTGGGATACTATGTGTACAAGCTTCCACCTGTTCCTGCTGGGGTGAGCTTTGGTGTTGGTGAGTATATATTCAGCTTTATCCTCTGCATGGCATAGTGTTAGATCACGAGTGATGGTGGCTGCACAACACCTAGCCTTGTGTCTGTCTCCTTGACTTTTGAAATGCTTTTGACAGAACACAGCATCTGCCTGTTATCGTCCTGTGGTCCATATGCGCAGTGCCTGGGTTACGGCGCATGTTACTGTGTGCCAGGTTTCCAGTTTCCACATTATTACCCAACCAGCCCAGACTCGTACGACTGTGAGGGTGAGCAGGCTCACAGAGACATTTTTACTTTCTTTTAGCTAAGTTAATGATGTTGTTCTGCTTCACTCATCTTTAATATTCACCATTTAGTATGTTTGGAGACAATATTTTCAGAACATTATTAAGTTCAGGTAAAGCCATTCAGGTAAGGTTCAAACTTCTAGTTTGCATGTTTTCGTTAAACATTATTTTTCAGTGTCGTTATACATTAAAAACAGGAGAGGTTTTTAAGATTGAAATGTTTGTTTTACATACATAAAAATGTAAAGATATAAGCCATAGTGAGGTACCATGGGTAGTGCCGTTTTTTTATGTGTGTTCAGATTCCCCTGCACTCCGGTGTAGCTGTTGACACTCTGAGTGAAGAGTCACTCAAAATTTCAATCAGAGCATGTGTCGGTTAACTTTTACAATTTCCTCCCATAGACCAAAAACAATTAGTCCAGGGAAATTTGTGACTTTACATTGCTGTTAGTATGTGTCTCTGAGTACCCTGGGGTAGGCTCCAAGCCCCCCAAAAACCTTGACAAAGAACAAGAGGTTGGAAGAATTAATGAATATTATATTTTTACACAAATCATTCACATAATTGATGGAATTAAGTACATATAATAGAACTCATGCAAGACTGACTCATTGTTCTTTAAATTTATAATTCTTCCAATTCAAAACTAGATAACTGGGCCAAAAAAGTCTACTTTCTACTAATTTTTGTTGGTTGCCACTTCTAAGGGGTCTAGATAGAGTTTATTAAGGGGTCTAAATATATTTTATTGTTTAGAATAATATATAAGAGCTTCTGCTTTATGGAATAAAGACGTAAGAATGGCAGATGCCAGTTACTTGGTCACTGTCAACTTATTTCACAGAAACATGTGATTCTTTTTCAGTAGTGGAAGGGTACCAGTACATCTGGCCGTGTATGTATATTGGGACTGTGTTATGCAGTTAGCGTCATTTCATGTTTGCACTGTGTCTGTCACAGACATTGATGAATGCAACCAAACTGTGGGGTTGTGTGGTGCCAACGCTGGGTGTGTGAACACTGTGGGCAGCTACAACTGTTACTGCAACCCTGGCTACATATCTTCAACTGAGTTGGTGTGGGAGTCTGGAGTTACACGCTGTACACGTAAGTGCCCTGTAGGGGGGGCAGTTCACTATCGCTGCAAGCTTGAGTGCTGCTGACAGCTAGGCTTGCTTCATATTTCAAAGTTTTTATATAAAAATTTAACGTGTTGCCATTTGTGTTCTTCCGCTTGCATTTTTTACAACTTTTGTACACCACTCCCAGAGCTGGACGACGAGCTAAGTTCCTTATCAACAACGGTGAGTTAGTAGGTAAAGAGCTTATGAATTTAAACACTGAAGCCTTGTGATGCAGACTAAGGGGTAATTATATACACTGCTTCCACACGTCTTTGTCTGTTGTAGACCTCATCTCCGGAGGCACACCCGTTGGAGAGTATTCTAGAAGAGATGAACCTGTACCGCAATGTGGTTTTATCTGAGGCGGTCAGTATAAATATCCAACAAGAAGTGAATGGTAGCAGGACATGGCCTGATAAAGATGTCACGATAACCCTATATCACTGAAGTGTAAAGTACTACAACATCATCATGGTTTTAGATGCTCTAATGTTATTTCATTGCTTTCCCTTTGCCAGACTGTGGCTAGCACCATGGACACAGTCATGATGATCGCAAATATGCCAAATAACAGTCATCACAGTGACAACATGGAAACTGGGAACACACTGCTGGAAATTTTTGAGATGCTGGCTTATGGTTTTGCGACACAAACACTGACCTACTATGCTAAGAATGTGACCACTCCTACATATGGTGGGGTACCGATTAACAGATTCAGAGTTCATCTTGGAAATGGCATGATGGCACATTTTCCATGGATTTGTCTTTCACTGTGTTTTGCAGAAATTGACGTGCGGGCCGTTGGACCTAGCTATTATATGAATTTGAATACCACGTCCTTACTATCGGTTAAAGGCAGTGTAATGGAAGTTAATCTTTCAGCAATTGCGCAACAAAACAACGGTAAGAGTCAAGGATTGACAAGAGATGATGACTGGGAGGATGGCGATGATGTACACACTTTGAGGATCAGCCCTGTCCTTCCTCTCTTACTGGATCAGGTTCAGCAGCAGTTGTGCTCATGTCAGTTGATGGGCTGGAGAAGTTCTTGAGTGCCAACGACAGTGGTGTGCTGTACTCCCCCATCGCCACTGCCATGCTTCCAGGGATCAACAGCACGTCACTCTCTGATCCTGTCCACTTCACCATGCACCACAACCAGGTTCACTGTTTACTGTGCAATAATGTCCTACTGTGCACTTACCAGGTGCCCTGGTTGCAGTGATCTGGACAGCCAGATGACAGCCTTCTCATTTCAAACCCAGCCAGCAAATACATGAACATATTCGCCCCTCTGCTGTTTTACCACAGCAAACAGTTTATTGTAAATATGTTGCAGTGTTGTGCACACGTGTGGTATGCACAAAGCAGTCTATTCTCAGGCAATACAATTACTAAGAAAGTACATTTTTAAAACCTGTTTTTAAATAGTGCATGAAAATGATTTTTTTCATTTCCAGCAGAACTGCTTAAGGTTTGTTATTAGGGGTGGTAGTTAATAAATATGTATGACCTTGTGTCTCAGCTATGCTCCTGGTTAAACTGCAAAAACCAAACAGGCTGATTAATACTAAATTACTGACTAATATGCATCGTTGCTGGGTCTCTTTCCCACTTGTTGCTTGACTCAGACCTCGTATCAGGAAGGTGAGCAGATGACCTGTGTCTACTGGAAACGGAACCAGTGGTCCACAGATGGCTGCACAGTTTCTGTCTCCAGTGAAAACTACACCATCTGCAGCTGCTCCCACCTCTCTTCCTTTGCAGTCCTCCTCCAAGTTCGGGAGGTAAGCGTGCTCCTTCATCTCCCGTCACTCCTCCAGACAGAAGGGATGGACAATGAACGTGCAGCGTGCCAACATGCACACCTATCTGTTACACCAGGTGAAGGAGCAGAATGACTCCCTGCTGGAGTGGGTGAACAAAGTGTGTGTGTGCATAGGACTCTTCTTCCTCGGCCTTGCCGTGCTCACCTTCCTCTTCTGCAGCTGGAACCCCAAAGTGAACAACACGGCGCGCCTTCACCTTTGCATCTGTCTCTTTGTGGCTCAGCTGCTCTTCTTGGTGGGCTTGTCTCGAACCGAGAACAAAGTAAGTAGCCACAGGGCTGAGGCCAAGCGTGATGCTGGGGGTACGTGGGTGGAGTGTGGAGGGGGGAGTAGCAGGCATACTCCTGGTATCCAGAGTAGTGATAAATTTCATTTTTTATGTGTGTGGCATAAAAAATGGCAAATAAAGAATCTATCTACAATAAAGTGTGTGGAGACAAGCGAATGTGCCATTTGTGACTACTAATAACAGCTGTGGTAGCATTTAGATGGCTAAGGTAAATAGTTAAACATTGAATGAAGATAAAATTTTAACTCAATGTAGAGAAGCCCTTTCAAACTAGTCATCCAGAGCAGGAGGCGCACCCCTGTCAGCAGACAAGATACCACAATTTTTGTTTCACTTAATTCAACCAAACACAACTACCACATAAATAATATAAATAAATATTAATAAAAATGTTTGACTGTCTCCAGATTTTTTTAACTATTTTTGCACTAACCCGTGAGAACAGCAGATGTGTTGTATGCTGACTGATTGCTGCTCTCTTTTCCCCAGTTAGTCTGTGCAGTCATAGCTGGCCTTCTGCAGTTTTTCTTTTTATCAAGCTTTGTTTGGATGTTCCTGGAGACGCTACAGCTCTTTTTATTGGTCAGAAGTCTAACCAAGGTGAAGGTCATTAAAAGGGAGGGGCTAAAGGCACAGTACCTCCTTCTGATTGGCTACGGAACTCCTCTAGTGGTGGTGGGAGTGTCAGCAGCACTTGTACCATTTGGATATGGTAGTCCACAACAGTGGGTGTATTTTTTATTTATTATAATAATTACCGTGTTTCTAAAAGTACATTTTCTATATGTTTGGGTGAACATAAATCAAACCTATCAAAGTCAAGAAACAAACGCAATAATGGTGAATACTAGTAATATTTATATAGTTATCATGAATTAAAGTTATAAAGTTCAGCCCTTTCCTGTTTGCCGTGACTTCACAACAGTTTTTTGTCTGTTCAAGATGCTGGCTGAGTAGAGAGAAAGGCTTTATATGGAGCTTCATGGGACCAGTGTGTACTATACTTGGTGTACGTATTCACACAATGGTGTATGTATTCACACAGTGATGTATGTATTCACACAGTGGTGTGTGTATGCACACATTTTCTGTTCACTGTTTAGTTTTAAAATGTCTTCCATATGTACTAATTATATATGTTCTGTGTTACCTCTACAGACAAACTGTCTACTCTTCTTTTTAATTCTCTGGAGTTTGCGTACTACCTTATCTAATATGAAGAAAGGCATGTCCCAGGCAAGCGACACCAGGTGTGTATGTGCATGTGTGTGTGTGTGTGTGTGTGTGTTTTGTAGGTGACAGTTACACCAGTTGTGAAATAAACCTAAACTGTTCCCTGTTCTTTTTTCAGAATGGTCATGTTTAAAATTCTAGCCCAGTTTGTCATCCTGGGCTGTGCCTGGGTCCTGGGACTTTACCAGGAGAGCACAATATTAAAATATCTGTTCATCATCCTGAACTCACAGCAGGGCACCTTCATTTTCATAGTCCATTGTCTGTTCAACAAAGAGGTAATGTCTTCAGGTATTAAAGTTTTCAATCAGTAAAAGACTTGCTGCTTCAGCCATACCACTTGTCATAGGTGTTTCCACCTGTTTAGCTGGGGCCTCATCCAGTATTACTAACCCATTGCACAGCATTGCAATCGTACAGTATTATTTAAACAAGAACAGATGGATAAGGCACATGTTCAAAGCTAAACAGCTTGTGATAACATCTTCCCTTGTACAGATTCGACAGGAGTACATAAGATGGATTTCACATCTTTGTAAAGTGGAAATAGCATTTCAAAGTCAACAGCCCTCAGTTTGTGAAGACAGTTTCAATGATTCTATGGTGAGGTGATGCAATGAAAAATAACATGAGACAATCAACTGCCACATTTTTCTTTGTGGTTATTTCTGTGCTTGTGTTTTGCATGACAAATAGAGATGTACGCTCGTTCACATGAAATCTTCATCTTGTTCACAACAGTGCACGCTCCTTACACTGAAAAATTCTTAAAATGTTTGTTTTTCATTCAAGAGCGTTCCGAAATCTGATTCCAATGTGGAGGAAAAAGAAGATGCTACAAAAGAAAATGCTTCTACAGACACAAAGAATTAATAAAACATGACAGTTAGCAAGCGTGTTCATTAAAATGTCTATTCAGAAAACTTAACACATTCACACATTCTTAACAGTTATTAAAAATACAATAAATAGATATTAAATGTTATGCATTATGTTTTGAACTGTTTCTGTTTTTGTGCATTCTTTACATGTAAGAAAACAGCAGTGACTCACTGTGTAACTGTGCTCACATACAGGTGATACAGGTTTTGGTCATTGTCACGACACTCCATGTAGTTTGTACTGAAATCAGTCCTGTAAAGGTTAACAGCGGGTATAAGCCAAGGACTGTGTTGATGGCTTTTTTGCTGCTGACCTTGATGTAGTTTTAGCTTGTTTCAATGTTTGTTATGGGATGTAAATGGGATTACTGATTCAACTCCAAACATGAAAGTGTAGAAGACTAATGAATGAATTTAAACTTTGTTGTAGAAGTGGAGTTTAACATGTCCAGTTATACAATAAACAGTTTTAGTTACTCCTCTGATTTACTGTGCTTATAGTTTATGAATCTGATCCTGTCTTTTGCAGATACGTCTTCATATTTATACAGTGGAATAAAGAATGGGGTCCCTCACCAACAGTTATGTGCTTCTTCTGTGCTTTTATTATACTAAAGTGCAAAGAAGTTATTTAAAAACTCATGAAAAACAAAGGTAGTCCTTTTAAATAACTTAGAGCAAGAGTTTTATAGAAAGGTAAATGTACTTTCACTCAGCAGGCTGAAGGTGAACTGGTTGAGGAGGCCAACACAAGGCAGAAGTCATTTCCACATATCATGCTGGAAGAAAGCTGTGCCTGACTGACAGCTAGATCCACACTCATTTTCCACATGACAGAAAAGCAGTGGTGGTGAGGTCCACACATAATAATAATATACATTGTTTCCCTTTAATTGCTGTAAATGCCCATAGCTGGATATTTCACAATCCAGCTTTTGACCCATGCTTTTGAACTGTTTCTGTTTTTGCACTTTGACTTGGCTTTAGTGATGGTTAAAACATTTAAGAAAGATTTGATCTTGTGAAAATTTTACAATGCTGCATCACAGTGACAACTAGTGGCCAACTGCAGCTAAATAATGGCAGTTTACACCAGTCAGCCATAACTCATCTCATTACAATGGCACCTGGATGTGGGTGGGATATATTAGGCAGCAAGTGAAGATAAAAACCAGAACATAAAGGTGAACAAAGATTAGGGCTCTCACACTCACTAGGGCAGAAAAGCACAGAAAGGGACCAGGGGAACCATGGGCCAACAGATATAACACATGGACCTCTTTTACAATGGTTACATCAACAGCTTGCAAAGAGAAGGGTAGAACTCAAAGCCTAAAAAATGTACGACTGGAGAACAGCACCAGGTGTCAACACTTATACAATCACACAGAACAGGCAAAGTAACAAGGAGTCAAGACCAGACAACGAAGGTGTGTGGTCACACACACACACACACACACACACACACACACACTGACACTTTCATGTCTCCCACACTTTTGCACACTATGCAATAAATCAAACAGTCAACATGTAACTGCTTAGAATTTTTTTGTTTGACAGTCAGTTTTAATTGAACAACCATTGAGAACAGAGATTAGTTTTCTTTGACACTCAAGTCTTCTGGGAAGGCTGTCCACAAGGTTTAGGAATGTGTTTATGGGAATGTTTGACCATTCTTCTAGAAGCGCATTTGTGAGGTCAGGCACTGATGTTGGATGAGAAGGCCTGGCTCAGAGTCTTCGCTCTAATTCATCTCAAAGGTGTTCTATCAGGTTGAGGTCAGGACTCTGTGCAGGCCAGTCAAGTTCCTCCACCCTAAACTCGCTCATCCATGTCTTTATGGACCTTGCTTTGTGCACTGGTACGTGGTTATGTTAGAACAGGAAGGGGCCATCCTCAAACTGTTCCTACAAAGTTAGGAGCATGAAATTGTCCAAAATGTCTTGGTATGCTGACACCTTAAGAGTTCCCTTCACTGGAACTAAGGGGCTAAGCCCAACCCCTGAAAAACAACCCCACACCATAATCCCCCCTCCACCAAACTTTACACTTGACACAATGTGTTCAGGCAACTACCGTTCTCCTGGCAACCGCCAAACCCAGACACGTCCATCGAATTGCCAGACAGAGAAGCGTGATTCGTCACTCCAGAGAACATGTCTCCACTGCTCTAGAGTCCAGGGGTGGCGTGCTTTACACCACTGCATCTGACGCTTTGCATTGCACTTGGTGATGTAAGGCTTGGAAGCAGCTGCTCAGCCATGGAAACCCATTCCATGAAGCTCTCTACGCAATGTTGTGCTAATCTGAAGGCCACATGAAGTTTGGAGGTCCGCTTGATTTTATACACCTGTGGCCATGGAGGCAATTGGAACATCTAAATCTGATGATTTGGAGAGGTATCCCAATATTTTTGGCAATATATTGTATGTTTCTGGTCCTAGCAGCCAGAATAAACCCGTAGTGCATTTGGAAATCCAATGCTATGTTTAAAGAAAATTCATAAGAAAACCGTATTTAAATTGAAAATAATGTGAAATTTATTTGAGTGGGGGGTAATGAGTCTAATAAACATTTTAAGGTGGATAAAACCCACCTAAAACAGGCCTAGTGTGGTTTATGATGAAGATGAATATGTGTGTGACTAGAGTCTGTGATGAAATTGAAACGTGACAAAAAATTGTATTACACCTAAAAATATCTGATAGAGTGGGAAGAGTTGTGGGCACCATCATAAGAGACCATGGCTATCCTGAGAAGATGATTCCAAAGGGGCATGAAACAAAGCCCTTCTGCCCAAAAACAGCCTAACAGAAACATTGAACCACTTCAGGGCTCTACATCAGTGGCCTCACGGATACCCATCCATCTATTGCTTGTCCCATACAGGTTTGCCGGTGACATGGAGACTAAGCCCCACATAAGCTCCAAAAACAATGCGCACAAATGTTTAGTGCAAATGTGCAACAGAAATGGTACATTTGAAATATATGCATATTTTCACAGGTAGCGGCTTTTTGGTTATTTGGTAAATTTAGGCAACTTTATTGTAAAAAGTGCTATATAAGTTGAATTCAGCATGGAATGAACATAATGATTGAAAAACATGGATTTGCCAGTAATGATGAGTTATAAAATTGGAGCTAAAGGACATTCATGCAGCTCACTATAATTGTGCTGTTTATGTTTCTGCTCCTGCTCCTACTGCTCCTGCTGCTGATACTACTACTCCTGCTGCTGATACTTCTGCTCCTGATACTACTGCTCCTGCTCCTGATACTTCTGCTCCTGATACTACTGCTCCTGCTCCTGCTGCTGATCAGTAATTCATTTGCAACGTATGTAAATGTGTAACTAACCAAGTAAGTAACTAGACAAAAGTAAGTCAGTTACAAATAAAGCTGGTGAGAATGCAGCTCTAAACTACAAAAGAAACATAAAAGATGCACAGCACAAGTCAGGTTTTTGTCAGTTTTGACAATACTTTATTTTGACAAAATTTTTAAAAGACTACAGCTCTGCATTATTACATTCCTACTGAGCACAGTTGTGTCATCCTGACGCTTTTAGTCTCCATAAATAAAACATGGTACAAGTTATCACAACATTTGTAAGTATAGTATAACTTTTAAACAAAGTGAAAACATTGTGGCAAAATATAAGTGCGTTACTAATAGATGGATATTACTGTAAAGCCGTTGACAAACTGAAGGGATTGTTTACACTGTAATATGTAATTTTGTTTTGTTCACAAAGATTTTGCTGTTGGGAGTAAAACATGTTCTGTACACCAGGATCCAAAAACTGAACAAAAACACCACCTGTCTAGTATGCTTTTAGTGCACTATAACACGTCTGACCTGCTGAGGCCTTTAACTCTGCAAGACCTCTGAAGATGTCCTGTGGTATCTGGCATTAGACATTAATAGAAAGTCATTTAAGTCCTGCACAACACTGAGCCTTGAGCATCTAACACAATGTCACCAGTTTGTGGTCTGTCCCTCCTTGGACCACTAAAAAACACTGAGCTCATTGTCATCCTCATTATACCAGGTTGAGATTACTTCTGCTTTGTGATGTGGTGCAATATCGTGCCACTAGAAGATGGGTAAATTGTGGCCATGAAGGGATGTACATGGTCAGCAACAAGCTCAGATAGGCTGTGACATTCAAGTGATAGTGGACAAGTATTAATAGGTCTAAAGTGTGCCAAGAAAACACTCCTTATATGATTTGAGAATGACCAGTCTGACCAATCTGCACTGACTTCTCTCATCAGCACAGAACTGCGCTCCACAGAACTGCTGCTCACTAAATGTTTTCTGTTTTCCACATCATTCTGAATAAACTCTAAAGACTGTTGCGCACGAAATTCCCAGCATGTAGGCAGTAACAGAAATACACAATCACGTTTTTCCTCCACATTTTTTCCCCATTCTGGTACTTGTTGTGAACATTAACTGAAGCTCCTGACCTGTGTCTGCAGGATGTTATTGCACTGCTGTGTACGGGTGTTCCTAATGAAGAGCTCGGTCAGTGTATTATTACAATAGTAATAAAAAGAGTTCTGCTCCTTCAGTTCATGCCTTAGTCATTTAGGATGCTGGGATACAATACATGTGCTTTAAGGTTTATGGAAGAGTCATGATGACAGTCACAGGCTTTGCAGCAGTAAGGTGATGTTGCAATGTTATGAGACTACAAAAAATAAATTACCTTTCAAATTTAAGATGAACTTTTCCTGTCTTTACACATAATAAACAAGCAAAATAATCTTAATATGTAGTTTGGAAGTCAACTTATCCTTGAAATAAGAGTTTTGTTTAAATTAAGGAAAATTACACTTGTTTACTTTTTTCACGGCTGACGTCTTCCAACTAGCTGACTGAACTCTTCACGGATTTTCACATCTCTGAAGTTGTGGATCTGGGGGTGGAGCAAAATTGACTGAGGTAGTCTGTGTCCGGCCTCGTCCCACTCTGCCCTACACCCCGGTCCCTCTTCTCTCACTGCCACTGCACCATCACAAAGGGCAACGCTGGATTCCCAGAAAGCAGCACACTGATGACGGACAAAGCGTGCAGCAGAAATTGCTGGTTGAGCCCCGACAGTATGCCTTTCACCACTTCAGTATGAAAATGGGTGTCACTTTAAATTCTGAGGTGTCAATAGATCATTTGGAAATGGCTTCCAGTATCTGAAGGAGAGGTCTGGAAGAGCTGATGCCAAACTGAAAGTGGGAATAGTTGTTGGGCCCAAAATCCGCAAATTGATGGATAAATTCAGAGCGAAACCCATTTTATTTGAACTTTCCACTTGGCATGTATTTGTGTTAGTTGTGTAAAACCTTTCTTGAGAAATAGCAAGCTAATATCTACTGTGAACTCATAAATAACATCCATCCATCCATCCATCCATTATCTTAACCGCTTATTCCTGGTGAGGGTCACGGGGAAACCTGGAGCCCATC
>JABJVR010004201.1:0-14978 GCA_025773905.1 Chitala chitala
CCCCCTCTCCTCAACACCCACCCCCCGCGTCGCCGCCCCTCTCGCCGGGGCCGGGCACGGCCCGCGCGGGATGGTGTTAGGATTACCTGCAGAACAAACCATTTCTAGTTGTTTAAAGGACATTTATGCCTACAAATTTTATTTCCATCCTGGGAGTCCTCCCTCTACTCAAGGGTGTTCTGGGAGTCCTCCCTGTACTCAAGGGCATTCTGGGAATCCATCCAATACTCAAGGGCATTCTGGGAGTCCACCCTGTACTCAAGGGTGTTCTGGGAGTCCACTTTGTATAACCACTTCTCACAGGATAGGTGCAATTGACAGAGTGAAACCAATGTGAAGCAGCTGTACACAATGTTCTATTCAATTCAGTCTATTTTTATATAGCGTCTTTCGCATCAAATTACCTCAAAGCACTTTACAGGATGAAGTTACAGATGTTTACAGAACATTATATTATTTCAATAGTTTGAAGATTCAGCTGTACTATCTCATTAAACATATAGCATGATGGCGTGCTACCTGGGAACAGGGGGTCTCCCTTCCTGCCCCACCTTACGACTCCTTTTCCTGAGCCTGGAGCACAACAGCCCTATAACCAGCTCCGCTGACGGACCAGAACCAGGGTCAAAGTGACAACCAGCATCCTCAAGGCCTGGTTCCAGCCCTGCATGGTCTTAGGGTCACTTCAACAGGTGCATGTGACATTATTATGGCATGTGATATACTGCACAACATAGCCACAGTAAACAAAGATGTTCGCAATTTTCCCGAGCATATTGGAATGTTGTTCATAGTCACTGAGAAATCATATCCACGTGTTTTTGTCTCAGGGTCCTGTCTTTCCCTACCTATCCCCGTTTCTGTGTTTCTGTGCTTGCCTTTCTATTTCCATATTTTTTGCCTGCCCCTGTGTTTGTTTCAGTTCGGATATACAGTCTGACGGATATTTGCCTGTACCCTGACAATGATTTTGGATTAGGGATGACTGGTCTGTTTGCCTAGTAGGGTCAAGACATTGGCAAGTCATTTTACAGCAGGGGTAGCCAACCATGGTCCTGGAGGGCCCCAGTGGGTGCAGGTTTTTGCTTCAGCCAATTTCTGCTTTTAATTGAATCTTAAACTCAATTAAACATTGATTTTTTGTATAATTACAGTGTTAATCCAGTAATTCTCAGTAAGATTTATTTTGTTTTAAATAAAAATTTTAAAAGCATGACAAATGATGTTGCTTAATTATACAAACATATTTTAACAGATATGGAACATTTTAATCCATTAGTTGTTAATCACTTAAGTCACTACTTAAGCGTTCTTTGTTATTGGCACCTGTTTTTGCTATTCATTAATTGTGACAATTCAAAGACAATTAGTAATGACAGGTTTGAATTAAAGACCTTGATGAATTATCCATACATTTTCTGATATAATTTTGCAGTTAGAGAGAAATCATAACATGTGCTTTATAATTACATTTTTGATCATAAAGCACAAGAGTCTCACTTTTAACTTTCAATAATTTAAAACAGCTAAGCACAGACAAATTATCATAGAGAGCAATTATAAACAATAATGTAATTGATATTTAATTAAGACAGTGGGCAAATTAAATTGACTGAATTGGCTAAAACAAAAACCTGCACCCACTGGGGCCCTCCAGGACCATGGTTGGCTACCCATGTTTTACAGCCTTCAAACACACAGTGGCAGAGCTCAAATACATGGGGTTAGAATCTATACACACCCCACCTAGAGGGGGGAAATAGAGATGAATTACTGTTATGCAGAGATTGCTATTGGATTCACATCCTAAATACACTAGCTCCCTGGGGTCTCAATGAGGATTTGGGTTTGTGTTGTTTTTTGTATATTTGGAAGTAAATTTGTAAGTTTTTTGTTAGTGGTTTTATGTATATAGGTTTGTTGTTGTTAACCAGTTATTACAAAGTTGTCAGTAAACTTCCTGTTTACTATCACTGTGTTCTTGGTCATGTGACCAATGGTGGTACATATAAGGAGTAATGCTGTTATTTTGTTCAGTGTCAGGTGATCACACACTGAGGAAGGACCGCAAGGTCCGAAACGTCTGTTTGTTTGTCTAAACCTTTGAATTTAAAAATTCTCGGTACAGAGACTGCTGTCCTTTTTTCTTCTTTTGATAGAATCTGTTTTAGTAACCTGTTTGCCTAGTAAAGGATGCTCTGCACTTGAATCTTTTCTGTCTGCAAGTGATCAATACAATTACAATACACATTGCAAATTACTTTTCCCCTTAAACAGGAGGAAAGCCGCATTTTAATAATGGGGTTTTTATTTATAATATGGCTACATGTAATCATATTGCATTCTAGGGAACAACTTCCCAGGTACTGCTATAATAAAATGGTATATTTACTTGTGAACATGAGAAATCTGAATCCAAAGTCAAATTAACAAGATAGATAGATCTTTATTGTCATTATTTTAAAAACAATGAAATGCCATTTTAACAGCTCTGAAGGACTGGTAATATACACGTAATAGCAAAAGCTACAGAATTTAAAATAACAATGAACACAGTGAGGTAATGTATACAAAGTTGTGCAAATAAAACAGTATAGTGCAAATGTAATGAAGTGATGATAGCACATGTTAACTGAATGTTCCTTTAAGTACTTGGGGTAGAGGTTTATTGCACTTAAAAAAAAATTAAGAGAGAGGTGGAGGATTTATGCATTGGCCACCTGTGGGAAACAGCTGTAATTTTATTTATTTTGTTGGTTTTGGTTCTGATTCATCTTCATCTCTTCCAAGAGAGCAGTGGGAGCACAGGTATGGAAAAACTGGCAACGTCCACACTATGTGCTGAATTCCATCCAATGACCTTAAAATGCAACACATGCTCTGCAACACATAAGTTTGCTATGTAATTTTACCTTGCATACATCATATGACCATCAAAAGAAGTTTATCCTACATTTACATAACAACAGTTCTATTCAATTTCTGCAGGAATGCGTTTAAATCCATGTGCTGGACTGAAGAAAGTGCTCAGCTGGTCGCCTCTGCATGTTGCCATTGTACAGTAGATTAGATTATACCCAATAAGCGTCAGATGGCTGGTGTGCATTAGACCAACCTCGTGGGACTGCAGTCAGTGACAATGAGCTCTCACGCCGTACGCTTATTTCTGTCTGTTGCTTCTGTGACATGGTGTGTGGCAGCAGAATATTCCTCCAAGAGCGAGTTTGACTATGATTTTGGTGACTATCGGGGCAAGTGGTGTTTGGATGATCACGGCTTTGTGTACAGTATTGGAGAGGTGTATTACCCTGGTCCCAGAGCCTGCCCCTGCACCTGCACCGAGGAGGGTCCCAGGTGTATACAGCCCAGCTGTCCGCGGATACACCCCAGGTGCACGCGCATCAGTTACAGGGCGTGCTGCCCGGTGTGTGAGGCTGTGAGCCGCGTCTGCATTCATAAAGGAAAAATCTACAAAATGTTTGAAGAGTTCATGGTAAGATGCAAAGTCCGATTCAGTTTACTTTGCTGTATTGCATAGTAAAAGACAGACTTCAGTACATAAGTGAAAATAGATTACTTTTGTGTTGTTATGCCATTTCAATTGTTGTAAAAGTATTTTGCGGCAAATTCGGCAAATATGACGTTCATCAGTCCAAAAAGCACAGTTTAAAAGCTCATACTTACCGCATGTTTCCTTTTAATGCATTTATAATATTTGTTAGAAGTGAAATAGTCTTTGCGATCTTTATTGTTTATTTTTTAAATAATCGATGTCCTTCAGTAAATGTGTTATCTATAATATTGTTGTTCAACAACAACCGTAATAAGATATTAGATAACTGTGTTTAATGGCTGTGGGAAATTATTTGAGACCGTAGCGTCTGTAATGGCTCTTACTCTCGTGTTAGGAATAGTCTGCAGCATAACAATTGCGGTAAAATAATGACTATCAAAATATCTGGACAAAATAAGACAGGGAAATCGAGGTAAGTGTTCAAACCACTGGGCGTGTAGTGAACATTATGAGGTGCATAACTGTGAAGATGCAGTTAGCGCTGCATGACAACGCAGGTTTTCTGGTACTAATCATTTAAACAAATAACACCTTCCATAGCTGAAATAAGATAAGGCATCAATATTGTACAACTACAAAAAAAACAAAAAAAAAAAAAAAACGATAACACACCCATTCTGTATTACATATTTTATTATATGTTGCTATATTTGATTTACTTTAGGCTTATGTCAGTACATGTATATTATATTAATGAGGTGAAAAGATATAATATCTGTTTCATGAAATTACTGCCTTTAACGGATTTTATAATTAATTAATCTAAATTTCAAATATCATCAAATATCAAACATTTGAAATGTTTCAACAGAATAACCTCAGAAACACATACGCATGCAATAATAATAATAATAATTATTATTATTATTATTATTAATAGTAATAATAAATACAGTGTGAAGTATAAACTCAGACTAGATTAGGTAAAACACTAGTGCGTCACTGTTTTGATAGTTATATGGAGTAATACCTGGATGAAGTAACTTCGGTGCTGTTTCAGCCACCTGAGTGCTCTCGGCCGCTTCTCTCCCAGCTGTCTCCATGTGAAAGGTGTCGATGTGGGCCAGACAGAGAAGTGTACTGTATGGTGGCAGAGTGTCCCAGACTTCACTGTGTCAACCCCACATATGAACCCCATCACTGCTGTCCAGTCTGCAAACACGGTGAGTACTTTACTCGTCTTTATTCACAGCCATAATTTCACACTGTGTTTAGCATTAGGCTAAATGATCTTGCTTATGTTTTCTTAATAGTATTTATACACACATTTATGTGGGTCTGTGTTTGATTTTGAAGGTTTTATGCTTTGTGCTGCCTTTTGTTTTGATGGCCAACCTGAAACCTTTTTGTTAATGTCCAAGCTAAGTAACAGTTTGCATGGCTGAATCCTGCCAAAACACAGAGCATTTGATGAAGCAGGCATGTACATGAAGAACACTTTCTTTCCTCCAGGAGAGATGTCAGTCAGACTGAACATTACAGGGAAGACTTCACAGTTTATTTTTGTGGCTGTCTGCGTTATGTCAGTTAATGCGTGCACAAGGTATTTATGAATTAAAGGGAAAAGGGAATCGTGTTTATGGCCAAGCATGTTTGTCACATACAAGGAATTTGTCCTCTGCATTTAACCCATCTCCCTGGGGGGAGCAGTGAGCAGCCACATGGCACCCAGGGAGCTAGTGCTGAGTGTCCTGCTCAAGGACACACCTGGCTGGGCTGGGATTTGAACCAGGGACCAGGAGACCAGGGACCATTGAGCCACCAGGTCGCCGAACTACATGTTTCTTAAAAACTGCAAACTACACAAAGCTGCAGTTTGACAGTTATATGGAGTAATACCTGGATAAAGTAACTTTGGGGTTGTTTCAGCCAGTTGAGCCACTTCTCCTTCAAACCCAAACATGACCAGTAATTAATTAAACACAGAGGTCATATTACAGGCTTAACATTAGCAGTCAAACCTCTATGAATGACTTCACACAAAGAGAAAATATTGAAACTGTTCTTCTGACTGCGTAGGGCCAAACTGCTTTGTCGGGAATGTGGTGATCCCGGCTGGGGTGCGGGTCGAGATTGACGGACGGAAGGTATGCTTCTGCTCCTACAAGGAAGGGACGTGGGAGATGCATCACCAGGCCACGTGCGAGGCTCACAAGAGCCCGAGTATCAGTGAGGAAACAGTGGAACAGATGGAGAAGCAGCTCATCCCTGAGCTGGAGAACATTCCATAAGGAGGAACCCAGGTGGTGGCTGGGGGTGCGCTTCTGCTACACACCTCCCTCCCTCCTGTCATGAAGTGTGTCAGAGCATGTAAGCTGCTTCCGTTTGGCCAGCCTTTTCCCTTTCTAATTTTAGTTACATGTCACAGAGTGAATATTTACCCCCCTAGTACCTCACTGTACTTTAAATGTGTTTCATTGTCTCTATGCCTTGATATCTGTGAGTGGAACAGACAGGATCACAGCGTGAACCTGGCATCATTACTGTAATTTCTGCTGTTCTGTCCAAAAGCTCAGCAAAAAAACGTTTTTTTTTTCCAAGCTGATGACATCAAACACTGAGCACACTTCACTGAAACAGAGCACACTTCACTGAGCACACTTCACTGAAACGGAGCACACTTCACTGAAACAGAGCACACTTTACTGAAACAGAGTACAAGTCAGTGCAAAGGCACTGACTGCATAGACTAAATAGATGTGACTCTGACAATTTATACTTAACCAACAACAGGCGATACTGTGGCTTCATAGTTTCTCAACTGAAAAATTTCACATATAAGATTCAACTCAATTTTCTTTTTAAATAGCACCTTTTGCAACAATTTGCCTCAAAGCGCTTTACAGGATGAAGTTACAGATGTAACAGAATTAGCAGTAGGTGGTTGATTAAAGTTAAAGATAAAACAAGACAACAACTGCGGAGAGGAAACAAAAACTCCACAGTGTGGGAAGAAAAATCTGGGGGGGCCCAAGGTCAACTGGCTGCCTAGCCCCTCCTGGGTATACTAACATGACAGAATACAGTTTACAATGGAGACTTTGAATGTAAATAGCACTATAGAGTCCTTCTGTCCTCCAAGTGTAAGAGTAACTGCCTGCAGGCTCGCGCGTCCCCCGGGTGAAGGCCACATCCAGGGGGTACACTAGGAGTCAGTAGCTCTAACAAGGCATCCTGCTCAGATGGTGCCCACACACAAACAGAAAAAGATGTCAGAGAGGGATCAGGACATAATGGAAAGTTAACTTAAAAACTTGAGAAAAGCATGTTTAACTGTCATAAATGTTCTCCAATCAATGCATGTTCAATATGAAGATGATTGTATTGGTGAGACATGCTTACACGTCACATTTTTGTCCTCTGTAATCCATACGTAGATACACAAAAAAAATCAGCTACTTGACTTTTGGAAAACCATTACATGCGTGTACAGAATTTGTACATTGTTGTGTGCTGGACGACACATTTTGTACTTTTATGTGATGCAATGTTCACACATGCCACGATGTAGGACAAATCACTTATTTATCTTACAAGGACTTTATTTCAGAACCTTCTGAAATATTACTGCTGTTAAACCTATTTTGAAAAACCTGTTTCTTACTATAAATTTAATTGTCAGTGTTCTTTAAATTATAACTCCAATAAAGAATTTGTATTACCCAGTAAAGTAATCTCACAGTCCTATTTTTGTGTCAGTCAGTCTTTTTTTCACAGCATTAGTAAATGTAGAGTAAATATACAGACACTTAAATTTGCTGTTAATAGTGAACATGACACACCAATAGCTGCCCTCTGCAGGTGAACTGTTCAGTTACAACTTCAGTTAGCTCAACATACATAATAAGAATATTTCCTCAGCATTAACTCTAATGAATGTTTACTCTGGCATAAATCTTGTATTTAAGATGACTTTTTTTTCCAGATCTGGCCCTGACCAGTCTGGTATCCTAAGCAGCATATTATTTGGTGCCACTTACATTGCAGTGGCGACCCTATGGACAGGCGGTGCCCCTATGGACGGGCGGTGCCTCTATGGATGGACTGTGCTCCTATGGACAGGCGGTGCCCCTATGGATGGGCGGTGCCCCTGTCTTACATTGCAGTGGCGACCCTATGGACAGGCAGTGCCCCTATGGACAGGCAGTGCCCCTATGGATGGCCGGTGCCCTTATGGATGGCCAGTGCCCTTATGAACGGGCGGTGCTCCTAGCATTTGTCTACACGGCCTATACCCAGGGCTGGCTCTCAGTTTTTCTGTGGCATAATTTCCCGTGAGTAAGCTGGTTGGTTAGTTCGTTTGATTAATTTAATAATAGGTTCCCCTAATGGTTAATTTTTGCATCCCGTGAGAAATGATTTTTTTCATAATTCCAAAGAAGCTCAGAGGAGCATTCTTTAAAATGTATAATGGGAGATTTTTATAGATGTTTCTATGTGAAGCTGTCTGCCTTGTTACAGAATAACTCACTGATATATTCTGAAAATTGAATCAGTCAGGCCACTGGACTTAATTGCTTACCAAAAATGACCAATACTGAAAAAACTGATTGACATGTCAATATTTTTTGATTAAATGCAGTATTTCTTGATCATACTTCCTGACTAACAAAATCAACGCTAAGTATATAGTTCACCACAAGCTGTGCTGTCAGCAAAGTAACTGCTTTATTCTCTCCAGCGAATGGCATGTAGGGCCCATTTTTGGTAAAAACAATACAATACAATACAACTTTATTTATAAAGCCCTTTTGAAAACAGCCACAGTTGACACAAAGTGCTGTACACCAGAACAAATAGAAAAAAAAACAATAATAATAATAAATGTATTAATTAATTTAAATAATGGTTATACACTAAAAACAAATAAGATCAAGAAAACATGCTGGGTTGAAGGCCAGGGAATAAAAGTGAGTTTTCAGAAGAGTTATAAAACAGGAGAGTAGAGGAGTCTGTCTAATGTGCAAAGGCAGGTTGTTCCATAACTTTGGAGCAGCGATAGAGAAGACTCTGTCCCCTCTGAGTTTCCTCTGTGATTTCTGTATGTTAAGGAGCAGCTGATCAGCTGATCTGAGTGAACAGGCAGGAGTGTAGGGGCGAAGTAGGTCAGTTAGACAAGACGGAACAAGACCAATTAAAGATTTAAAAACAAATAGAAGAATTTTAAAATAAACTCTAAAATGCACAGGCAGCCAGTGGAGAGAGGCCAGAATCTTTCCGTGCTCCAGTCAAAAGTAAACACGTGCTTGTGTGTGTGTGTGTGTGTGTGTGTGTGTGTGTGCGTGTGTGCATACGTGTGTGTACAATAATAATAATTAATAAAGTCATTCAATTTACACAGTTTCATGACTTATTTCAGGTGAAAGGAACATGATGCACCTGTAAGCTGGCTCTCGGTGCTGAATAGCAGGAACCCCCACAAAGGGAAGCGTTACTAACAGTATCGGTGTAGAACAGCATGCAGAGTCAGGTGACACGGGGAGGACATGGTTAAAAAGGGGAGCCTTTTGTGGTGAAGCATGTCTGTATGAAGGCGGAGCGCTGGTAAAAACAGACCAGACGATTCAGGTTTAGTCTGCAATTAGGATCTTTCAAGACTTGTTTAAATTTTACTACTAATCTAATGTAATGTTAATGATTTTTAGTACATTTGCCAATTTTTTATATCTAATTAATTTTATTTTATGTATACCTTGATGGACAACCATGAAATAAAATTTTTTAAATATTACTTGCTTACATGCCTGCATTTCTGGCCTCCATCACTAGGTGGAGTCTTTGTTGCAAAATCACCATGTAACTGTTTCAGGTGTCAGTATGTTGGCAAGACGTCATGAAAACGGTTCACTAACAATGAAAGAACGCAGTTTTTTGCATCGAAACCATCTGTTAATATCTTATCTTGTGTGTACAAAAATTTATTGAGTGTGTTTTTATAATTTAGTCTATACGCTGTGCCTGCCAGAAATATTAAATATGGTCCTGAAGTAAGAACTACGAAGGACAAGGCTGAAGGCTAAACTTTGGATTAGGCGTGTCTGCACACACCTCCTCAGCTTGCCGTACATCACCAGTCTTCTGCTCAGCCTTTTGTGAGGCATTATCTTTTGGACTTTATGTAGCACTTCTGAGTGATTCTCATGTCTTGGTATTAATTCAATTTTATTTATTTATTTATTTTTGCCAGTCTTGCCATTTAATAATTTTGGATATTGAAACCTGCTGTTTTCCTGTTTGACTATGGTTTTGGATTTTGGAAATAGGCTGAGTTTGTTTCCCAGGATTTATGTCCCTGCTGCCTTATTTCTGGATTCTTGTCACTAATTAACAATGTAATTTTCTGCATTTGAGTCTACATTGTCTTTTGGTCACATCGTTACACTAGGAACACATCACATGTCAACATACCTTAAACCTTTTTGCTTTAGTGTAGCACACAGACACTAACACTACAGGAAGGAAGCCAGTCCAACATAACACACACACACTAACACTACAGGAAGCCAGTCCAACATAACACACACACACACACACACACACACACACTAACACTACAGGAAGAAATCCAGCCCAATGTGCATGCATATTCAAGTCTCTGATAGACCTGTGGTTGACAGTAGATGTAGCTATTTGCAGAATATGTTGAAATCATGTTAAGCATTTTTCTTACAATTTTAAATTTATATAAATATATGTATAAATTGTACATGTTACTCAGGCAGGCTCCTGTGTTTTACATGTGCAAAGACATGCACTAATATTTGGTGGGATACAAACAGGATCAGCTCAACTTTGATAATGATCAAGGAAGAGTTACTTTTCATTGTCTGGTTCAGACGTATTCTGCATTTATATTATCAGCATTCCAGTCTCTGTGGAACATGTTTTATGAAAGACAAACCAAACAGACAGTAAATCCTCCTTACACATGATAAAACAGTTATGACACTTAAAGAATGAAAACACCACCTACACTGTCATTATATTATGAAGGTGGGATTTTCATAATGAGTTTACTGTTTAGTCAAATGGAAGTTTACAGGTTGTCCAGCGTCACACCCTCTGACCTGTACACTATATAATGTCTGCCTTAAGTAGTTTCTGTGTGTCTGCTTCAATTACTTTTGTGAAGCAACTTCCTAAGTTCTTTTGAAGGCCACAAAAACCAAAATGAGTTCAATGTCCACTTACTCAGCGCTTTACAAAGCAACTTCAACTTTAGGTGGAAATACCCAGCGCATCTCAACATCCCGGCCTCCGAGCATGTACGGTGGAGCGGGTGGCAGTAATGTTCGTGTTTCTTATGCAGGGGGATCCAGAACTGGCTTTGAGCTCTCTCAGGCTCTTGGAGGAGGTGACCATGACTGGTATGACTTTAACATTCTAGACAATGAAAAGTTTACCATGCAAAATCTGAATACCCGCTTGGCTAGCTACCTGGAAAAGGTGCGTTCACTGGAGAAATTTAATTCGGAGCTTGAACAACAAATCCTTGAGTGGCATGAAAAGAATACTCCTGAATCCAGGGACTACAACAAGTATGAGATGGCCATTCATGAACTGCACTCAAAGGTAGCTAATATTCATCTTTTTAGTCTTTATGCGTTTAAAGTTTTGGTACTACTATTTTAACAGTTCACAGTACCTGGCATTTTTGTTTAAAACGTGGATTAATGTTGGCTTTAAAATTCAAAATGACACCTTAAAGTGCAGCAGAATCATAGTCTAATTTAAACAATGGTAAGTAGTGTAGTTCTAGTCTTTAATGTTTGTACATACAGATGTAATACACATTTTTTCATTCATTTTGACATACGTTGTTGGTGTGCTTTCTTTTCCCTCATGCGTACCCATCAGATATTGCCCATTTTCTTCACAGATAAGCGCTGCAGGTCATAAAAAGTCCAAGATCATCGTCCAGCTAGACAATACCAACCTGGCAGCTGAGGACTTCAGAGTCAAGTAAGTACACAGGACACTGTCACTGTGCTAATTAACTGTCGTGCTTTTATGAAACTTTCGTTATTTACACTGTAAAAAACAAGTGCGTAATTGAAATAAGGATACACACATATATTTGTCTTGCGTATGGCCATTAAATGGATGCGTTCATTTTAGGTGTGACTTCATTGCGAGATGCCTTTTTTCCCTAGGCTGGACAGTGAGCATGGTATAAGACAGACAATCGAGAATGACATCGCCAGGGTCAAGAAGGTCCTGGATGACATAACGTTATATAGATCAGACGTCGAGATGAACATTGAGAAGCTCAGCAATGAGCTGATCATAATGAAGAAGACACATGAAAAAGTAGGCGGTGCTGCACAGCAGTCTCTGAACACACAAACTACATGATCAAATGAAGATGACCATTGATTGAGGAGAATCACTTCTACTGCAAAACAACACAGCCTCCCAATTATGCTGCTATAATACACAGGAGAAGCTGTAGACAAACGTCATTAAAATAGTTTTATACTGTTTGCACAGTAAATTTTTAAAGGCTAAGTCAATTCCTGTTGCATTAACTGACTTAAAAATTGCTTTTTTTTACCAATTTTGTGGTGTCTAGGAAATGGCTGACTTGCGGGCTGAAATACGTAACAGCTCTGTAAATGTTGAAGTGGACGCAGCACCTCAGGAAGACATGTTTGAAATCCTGTTGAAGATTCGAGAGAAGTATGAGGGCATGATCAGGGACCACAGTAAAGAGGTAGAGGCATGGTACCAGAAAAAGGTGAGCGGTCTTGTTAGTAAAGTCTCAATAATACATCGACATATTTAGTGTTATAATTATTTATATTTCCCTACCTGAGCTCAGGGCTGCTGATACAGAATGTCAGAAAGCTCAAAGTCACTGTGATGATTACCCTAGTTCTCAATGTCTGAGATCCCAACATGTTCTTCCCTCCCTACAGTATGATGAGCTCAGCAAGCAAGTAGTGCAGAACACTACTCTTATCCAGTCATCCCGATCTGAAGTCAATGAGCACAAGAAAACCCTGCAGTCACTGGAGATTGAATGCCAATCTTCACTCCAGCAAGTAAGAAACTTCACAACATGTAATTCTTTCACCCAAAAAGCTGCTTATGCTATGATTTTTATCTCCTTTTTCCACTGAGTTTGTGTGCTGTTCACTTATAGTGTACATTGTATAATGTCGCCAAGGTGCCACAATATTCCATTATCAAATGTTAAAGTTATTGCATTATATAAGATAACAAGGTGTTTAACTTTTAAATATATTTGTATTGGTAAATGTAAGTTAGTTATGGATTGTTTGATCTGTTTATTTCCTAAAGAAACAAGTTCTGGAGGCCACGATAGAGAACATCAAACAGGACTACGGTCAGAAGCTCAGTAGACAGCAGGCTGAAATCCACATGAAAGAAGAGGAGCTGTCAAGGATACGCAGTGACATTCAGAATCAACAACAAGAATTCAACACCCTTCTGAACATCAAGGATAGGTTGGAAATGGAGATAGCAGAGTACAGGAGGCTTTTGGAAGGCGATGTTCAGTCAGTACAAACCTCTAAACTCCACTTTTCTATGCTTCTATTGTTTTCTAGTGTTGTTCAACTGACATCTTAACCATTGAACCATGATAACAGTTCTTTAAATACCTCTGTGGACATGTGCATTAATAACAAATGTTTTTCAGCAAATTATTGCTTTGTTTCTTTTCAGGACAACCCAGACAGTTCAAGTTGTTAAACGTAAGTTTTCCTTCTAAAGCTTTTGAAGTCTTTGAATTTCTTAAATGCAAATTTATTATTTTATGAATGTGTTTAAGGATATTAATACAGAGATAACCATGTAAAACAAGCATCAGTCTCAGTGCACTTAAATTATATTTCATGACAGAATTAATGTTTCTCACGCCCCCTTTGCACAGGAGACCCAGTGGTTACCAGGAAGGTGCATACAGTGATAGAAGAGGTTGTGGATGGGAAAGTGATCTCTCGCACTGAGGATGTAGATGTTGAGGTTGTGAAGTCGTAGAGGTCCAGTGATCTGCTGACCAAGTTATAAACTTCCTAAAGATCTGAGATGATTATTTCCCTTCTACTCATATTATACACACTGTCAGTTATTTACTGTACTTTTTGTTCCCCCCCTCCTGTGTTTTTTCTCTACGTGTTCCTCTTGAATCTGTCACTGAAAACTCTGGGTCAACTTTGATGGGAAAGGTGCTACATGAAAACTTTTTTCGGTAAATTTCTGTAAAAATAACTGAAAAGATATTACATTATACATACACAATCTAGCTGTTTATCTTTTTACAGGGTTTCTGGCACAGATATTACATTTGAAATGATTGTACACGAAACACAATTGTCCTTTGTTCAGATCTCTGATTCTTGCTAAATAAAAGTAAATCCAATGTTTACTAAATGATTGTGTCAGTCAGTGTTACCCCATATTTTGCTGCATCCATTTATCATATATTGTCTAAAGCCTGACACATATCTGTAGTTACACTACTTCAAAAATATGAACAATGGGGACATCAATACTATTTAATTACTTTATTTTACAAAACAAAAAGAAAACACATCTACCTTACCACACCAACCATTAACAATCGTTCTATTTCTCTTCTAAGGCCTTATAGATAATATATTATTTCTATACAATTCACTGGTAAATGAAATAAATATCAACTCAATCATTTCAGTAAAAACAAGTATAAAATACATTCAAATCAAAAATAAATTTCACAATATCCTCCCCCAAACAATGAACAATGGTTCATCTGCACTCCACAGGATAGAACAGTTGAATTGGTTTCCTGAGTATTGTTCCTGAACCAGTGCTAACAGAACATGAATGCACATGACCATCATGGCCTGGAAAGAGTTCCTCAGTCCTTCCTAGTTTCCAACACTGTTCTGTAGTGCGCTTTCCTCCAATGACCACAACATCTCCCATTTTTATCTGAGTAGGTTGAGGTATGGTGACATGATGTGCAGATGCCAAGTTCAGTAAATAGTCCTTGCTCCAACGGTTCCAGAAACATATAATCAGCATCTGTCTATATTTCTTTCTCCTTCACTTCTCTTTTCTTTTGACATTTGGGCATTGGACATCCACTGTTAGCCACGTAGCCGATAGACAGGTAAGTCTCTGACTCACAACAGATTGAGCTGATTTCAAGGATTGCGGTTTATCCATGTCATTATGTACATAGGTGAGGGGTCTTTAGTTTGAGATGGTGTCTGCTTCAATTATAACTGTGCATATTTCCTTGAAGTTAAGAGAATACCTCCCTAGCACCTTTTTTATTGTGACAGTGCTCCTATTACCCCTGCTGGTCGGTCTGATGCATCCTCCTATTACTCTAAGCCACCTGTACATCTGGAGTTTCCAACTTTTGATACCACCAGTGAATCTTCTGATG